>VMDO01004564.1:35647-111205 GCA_007922755.1 Pedetes capensis
TTTTTTTTTTTTTTTTTTTTTTTTTTTTTTTTTTTTTTTTTTTTTTTTTTTTTTTTTTTTTTTTTTTTTTTTTTTTTTTTTTTTTTTTTTTTTTTTTTTTTTTTTTTTTTTTTTTTTTTTTTTTTTTTTTTTTTTTTTTTTTCCTTTCAAAACCTCAATTTCCTTGCTGAATTTCTTATCCATTTTGCTGACTTTGTCTTCTACATTGGTAACTTTCTTAAATAGCTCCTAAATTATTTTTCTTATGTTGTTCATGTGCTTGTTTGTATCCTCTTTGAAATCATTGATCATTTTTACAAGTAGATTTTTGAATCTATGTTTTAATCATATCAATATATTTGGATTCCACAGTTGAAGAATTGTGGTCTTTTGAAAGATACGTATTCTCTTGCTTTTTAATGGTTTTCCTGTTTCTGTTTTGGTATTTGTACATCAGTTTAGATAGTTATCTCTTCCTGTTTTATTTGTGGATTTCTTAGTGAGCAGCTTTCTCTTGAGAGCTCAACCCCAGTACCATTCCAAAAGAGAAGACAAACCATTGGAACTGGTACAACACCTGACTAAACCAGATACAGAAATACTCTTAAAATCAACTGAATCCAACTGCTACATCACCAATGCCCACAGAACAGAAAATAAAGGCAATAATATAGAATACGCAATGAAGTTACAAATTATTTAGGGTGAATGTAAAAATAGTAATTGCGTGAAATAAAAGGAAGGGGCAGAAAAAGGGAGAAAGAAAGAAGCAGCAGCAAAGATTAAGTTAAAGAAAGGAAAAAGAAAAAGGAAGGAGAAGAATGTCAGGAAGAGGAAGAGAAAGGGCTTAAGATAAAAAATCTGATTGTGCCAGGTGTGGTGGCACATACCTGTAATCCCAGAGCCTCAGGAGGCGGAGCCAGGAGGATTGCAAGTTCGAGACCAGGGAGAGTCTGTGTAATTTAGCAAGACCTTGTCTCAAAAAGTAAAAATAAAAAATGGGCTGAAGGTGCAGCCCAGTGGTACAGCACTTGCAAAGTGAGAGGCCTTGGGTTCAACCCCCAGTACTGGGGGAAAAAAAACTGATTGCATAATAAAGAAAAACTGTATAAAGAAAATTAGATAAAGATAAGAAGAGGAATAAAAAGTTAAAATCCAAATATTTTCTTTTTAAAAATAGAGTAAAAGTGATACTAAAAATGTAGCAAATAGAAGCAGAGATACACACATTGCAAAACAAAAAATACTAAACCAAAAAGGATTTAAAGTTACATTAAAAAAGAAATGAGGAAAATAAAATTTTGAATGAAAAAAGAAAAAAAAAGAGAAAGAAATTTTTTAAAAATTAGAGACAGAGAAGGAAAGAGCTGAATGCTGTAGTACACACCTTTAATTCCAGCAACTTGGAAGACTGAGGCAGGAGGATCCTGAGCACCAGGCCGGAGGCAGCCCACACAACTCGGCCAGACTCTGTCTCAAAATAAAAGTAAGCAAAGGAGTACAGAGCAGCGGCAGAGCACTTACTCAGTGCAAAGCCCTGGGTCAGTCCTCAGCACAGGGAAAAGAAAAAAGGTACTAGAGTGTCATCTTTCTGTGTCCTTTGATGTTAGAGTCTGTTAGGTGGAGGCTGTGGTCAGCTAAAGTTGGAGTTCCTTATCTGACATTGCCTCAGGGGTGCCAGTCTCCACAGTTCCCCTCAGGAGATGGGGTCAGCTTCTTTCCCCAGGGAATGGGGTACTGTTCACCTTGCCGCTGCTTTCTGCTGCCTGAACTTCTCAGTGTGTCAGCATCCCACCTTCTCCTCTCTGTAACTGCTTCCCACTGCAGTGTCCCACCCTGGGGCTATGTCATTGCCTCCAGCATCCCTGACCCGTGACTGTTCCATGTTTTCAGGTCCCCAGAGTAGCTCAGTCTCATACAATAGGTTTCCTCTCAAGATGGTGCCTGGTCATGGCCCTCTAAGATATGGAACAGGACAAGGTGGATCTTTTCTCCAACACTGACCGTTCAGTCAGGAAGGGCCACTATCTTACTAAATCCCCCGAATGGATCCAAGGGTTTTGAGGACTGTGGGATTGTCCTGTGGGACTACCAGTCTCTTCACCTGGACTGTCTGGCTTACCTTTTGGGTGAGGATTCTGTTTCCCTTCCTCCACTGGGGAGCTGTGGCTGGAGATGTGTTCTGCTCACTCCTTGCCTGTGTAGGCCTTCTCTTCTGTGTGTTTTGAGATTGTCTTATCACCTCCTTTGTGATTTCTGTGCTTTTCCAGTCTTTTTCTCTTTGGAATAGAGTCCTATTTCCTATCCTGATTCCTTTGTTTCACTCCATCACACGGAGCCTGCTTCTACTCCACCATCTAATCCCCGAAGTCTAGCTGTCTTAAATTTAACCTCTTCTACCACTACCATGGGGGCTGGGATTTAGCTCAGTTGGTAGAGCTCTGCGCTGCAGTCTCTGAGGTCCCGAGTTCGATTCCTAGCACCACAAAAATGGGTGAAGAGCCTGGAAATCCACCCCCAAGGCAATCCCGAAACAGTCAGCTATTGAAAACCCTGTGAGGGTCGCTATGAGTCAGATACCGACTTGTGGGCACCTAACAACAACAAAAACCACCACCATAATTAGGAGTCTCATCCAAGTCACCACTACCTCTGCCTGTATAATACTGGTAGCTTCTATAGAGTCTCCTGCCTGTCTGTCACCCTCCTACATTCAGTGTTCCCAAGCATAGCTAGAGTGCCTGATAAAAATATAAAACACACCACAATCTGCCCTTGTTCAAAGCCCCCTGGCCTCATCATTCCTTACCCATATAAAACGTGACGTTGTTACTGAGGCTTCTAAACATCACATGATCTGACTCCTCTTTTTCCTTTCCCACCCTTTCAGCCTTCACTCTTTCTCCTTTCATTGTAGCAATACTTGCTTCTTTCTCTTCCTTGAACTGAACACTACCCTTGTCCTGACACTTTTCTCTCAGATCTTTCATGTGTCCTTTTGTTGCTGTTGTTTGTTTTTCACACATAATTCAGATCTTTGTTCAATATCACTTCTTCAAAGAGGAACTTGATCTCATCTAAAATAGCACCCTTTATGCCCTATACTTTAATTTCTTCAAAGCCCTATCACTTCCATCTGTATGGCTATATATTTACAATTTTAACTTTAACTGCTTTGATTGTAAGTTTAATGAGAGACTCCAATCTGTATATGATTCCTAAAGTTAGGTCATGTTTTGCTTATCATTATAAACTACTCTTGTGTTAATTTATGTCACAGGAGTGAATTTGATGGAGATTTACAATCCCAGCTTCTGAGTAAGGCCAATGAAGAAGATAAAAACTGTAGCAGAGCTCTCTCTGTGGTAAGCACTGTTGTTCGAGCTGCCAAGGACCTGTTGCACAGAGCTCTTGCTGTGGATGGTAAGACTGTCCTTTTTCTGTCTTAATGGTCATAGTTTAGATTCTGTTTTTCCTCACTAACATATAGTTACTGAAGAGGAACCGTTTTGTAAAACCCTTGCAAATTTTGTTCATTACCCATCTATACATACATTGGTTTTGGATCAGTCATGGTCTTCATACTTTAATACATACATTTTTAGAATATTGAGAAGCAGTTACATGATATTCTTATTTTCTTAATTTACCCAGTAAGAAAAAATATCCTGTCTTGATTAAAGTGGTCTTTGCTTTGTTCTTGGTTTTAGTAGTCAAAAGATATTTCTTCTTACACATCCTGTTTCCAGTAGTGTGTTACCATTCACCTATAGGTCTGGGTAACCCTATGCTTCTCCTCAGATTAATTTATCTAAATTGATTACTATGAGCTCTTTCACCAGAAATTCTTCAGCCTGTACTCTCCTATCTCTCTGTTCTCTCACAACCCAGTATAGCCTGCCACAGTGCAAAGTGCATGCCCTCTTTTGGATGGCTAATATCCTAATAATTTGGATGGTTAATATCCTAATAATTTCCCTGCCACCTTTTTCTCCCTAATTATCTAGTAATCCTCCACACTGGCAGCAGAGTTCTCAGTATAAAAACTTTCACTGTTACCTTCACCCCTTTACTATAACATTCATTCATAACCTTCTTGCACATCAGAGTCACTGGGAAGCTTGCAAAACAAAGAAATATTCGGTTCATCCCTGGTAGTTTAAGCTAGGCTAAGAAACCATGAAGACTCTAGCCTATTTTGATGCAATAGCAGATCTAGAATCCACTATGTGGAAGAACAATTGGCTTGCAATATAAATATCTTCAGACTCTAGACTGAGTTTATCTTTCTAGGATCATGTTCATGGATAAATGTCTAAACTGTTCATCAGCAGTGTTTTTTCTTGGGAAATACAAGGCGATATAGCTCAATAACAGCAAACATTTTTGGAGTGTTTTATATGCACAAGCAATATTCTCGGTGTTTTATATGTATTAACTCATATAGTCTTCACATTTAATGAAAAAGTACTGTTGTTATCCTATTTTTCAGATTAAGTAATTTACCTAGTGTCACCTACACAGCTATGTTTGGTGCCAGAGTAGTAGTTTAAAATCATGGCGATTACCCTAGGTTCTAATCCCAGCTCTGTATCATTTTACAGGTACATACACTTAAGATACTTATACACTACGTATCTTGATTTCCCTTCTAAAAAGTGGGAGTAATTAAAGTATCTTATTGTGAGGATTAATTGAGATAACACATGGAAGTAAAAGCCCTTAGAATATTAGCAAGTCCTTTATAAACATTTAATTAATGTCAACCATAATTTTCCCCAAGAAAACAGAGTAGTGTTAGTATAGCATGTATACAGCACAATGAAACTACTTTCTAACAATAGTTTTAATGCCTTTTATTAGCTGATGACATTCCAGAACTGCTTAGCTCTTCCAGTCTGTTTTCCATGCTGCTTCCCCTTATTATAGCCTACATAGGACCAGTAGCTGCTGCTATCCCTAAGGTATGTATTTCAATTCTGTAACTTTGAATCTTTTAAATATATAGATCTTTTTTAGGCTTTGTATCTTTCCTTTAAAGATGCTTTAATCTTCAAGGCATCAGGGTTACTGGTAACAGGCAGAGATAGATGTATTAAATGGTAGAAGTTATTGAACCTCTCTGTTCTCAGTACTGTTTATTAGATTAATATGCTTATATATTGACTTTACATTTCAAGAATTTCCCACTAAAGTTAATGGGAAATGTATATTAGACATATAAAGAAAGATTAAGTTAGCAGAGATTTAAAAACAAAATATGAAATTAAGCCAGCTCTCCATTTTCAATAACAATAACAATAGAGAAGGATAGGAGTGTTTTAGAGAAGTGAAATATTTTACACATGAAAGAAATAAACTGTTGATTCACTGACATAATTAAATACTGAGTAAAGCCTAGCTTACCATGGATCACAGAAAAGCAAAAATACTTAAAAATATAGAGTAGGTTATTTTTGATGTAATATCTAAGATAAATTTTTTTTACCCATTTAGAATTTGACTTTCTTTAAATAAAAACTTATCTAGTAGAAACTCTGGATAGAAATTGTCACTACTAAGGGTAGCCAACAATTCTAGTTACTCATAATTTTTAAAACCTTCTCATTTATTCTCTCATTTCATCATATATATGTATATATGTATATATATACATATACACACACATATACAAATATATGATTTTTTAAATGTCTACTAGGTTGCTGTAGAAGTCTTTGGCCTCGTTCAGCAATTGCTGCCCTCCGTTGCTATTTTGAATCAGAAGTATGCACCCCCTGCCTTCAATCCCAATCAGTCAACTGACAGCACCACAGGAAACCAGCCTGAACAAGGTCTTTCAGCTTGTACAACCTCTAATCACTATGCTGTCATAGAGAGTGAGCATCCATACAAGCCTGCCTGTGTGATGCACTACAAGGTAGGCACCAATTCTTAGTGAGAATTCAAATTTAAAACTTGTTTTGAGGTATTCTAATGATATCTAAAAGAATGACTTTTCTGTGTTCAAAAATGTAATTTCTTCTGTAGAATATCAGTAGAGAATCTGCAAGTAGTTAGGCACTGTCAGATATGCAAAGGCCTTTAAGTCAGTATTTCTCATTCCTTGCTCTTGGCCATGATATAATGTTCAGTTTTATCTCACACATCTCCTGCTTCATATCTGGAACTAGCCAATTTCTCAGAAAAGCCCAGGTTCCTTTTACACATAAACGCATATATGTTCATACACACAGATATTTTATTTATACATATGTATATATATATATATATATATGTAAAGTATATATAGAGAGAACATAGGAAGAATTAGGTGTCTGTATACTTGTTTAATGATAAAATACCTCTTGAATTTGTACTGATAATACTAATTCAAAATAAGGACCACAGGGACAATTGAATCTGCTCATACAACTAGAATCACTATTCTCAATGATACGAGGAATTTTAAAGTTAGAAAATTATTTAATTATTCACTTGTTTTGTGTGTATGCATGTGGGTGGGTGGATAGGAAGGTGTTTTATTTTTTGACTATGTCCCAACTTAGATGTCCAATTACTGAGTTTTAATTTAAATTAGAATTATCAATTACTGTGTTTTAAAGTAAGTGGAAATAATCTTTCTGTGTGATTATATACTAATGGATATACATGTGGTGTCATTTGTCTTATTTTAAATTTTAGGAATTATTTTTACTTTGTATTTGTTTTATACTTATTTAAATAATGCATAGTCCAAAATAAAGACTATAAAACAAACTTAGCTTTTATCTCTGTACCTTTTACTCTGATTCCTCCCTCTCTATCATAGGTAGCATTTTTTAAAATAAATTTTGTAATTTATTCTTTTGTTTCATTTAATAAAAGTCTAAGACACATATACTGATGCAGGTGTGTGTCAGGTGGTTGTGGATATATGTATTCATGTTCTCTTGTTTATTGCCAGGTAACATTCCCAGAATGTGTCAGGTGGATGACGATTGAGTTTGACTCTCAGTGTGGTACCGCACAGTCTGAAGATGTCCTCCGTCTGTTGATTCCTGTCAGAACTGCTCTGAATTCAGGATATGGACCAAAATTGACATCTGTTCATGAAAATCTTAATTCATGGATAGAATTAAAGAAATTTTCAGGGTCCTCAGGGTGGCCTACTATGGTTTTAGTGTTACCAGGTAAGTATTTTCTCTTCTGTTGTATAGTGTAACATGGATGCATCTGTACATATTTAGTAAAGATGCATTACTGCACGTTTAATTTTAGAGAAAATTGTTAAAGATTTGTGTATCTGGATTCCAAATGAGGAATAAATAAAATATACTGGGAAAAGGGCATAGCATGATCTGAGTTTTGAAGGACAGATTGTTTTAAGGATTTGGTGGGGGAGGGAGCAGATTGTTAATACTGAGGAGTGGCTTTCTGTGAACTTGGGATCAAAGTACAGAAAAAAATGGATTAGCTCTTTTATTTCTCCAGGAAATACTAAATTTTCAGAATTTAAGAACTCGAGTCCCTTTGAAAAGAATTTGTGAGTCCCTTCTGAGTTGTGTTAAAGCTATTTTGGTTGGCTTGAGGGAAAGAGAGTGAGAGGGTAAGAGTGTGTGTGTGTGTGTGTGTGTGTGTGTTTGTGTGTGTGTGTGAGAGAGAGAGAGAGAGAGAGAGAGAGAGAGAGCACGAGAGAGACAGACGGACATAAGTGTGTATACTTCTTATTTTTGATACTTGTGTTTTCCTTTAAGAGAAAGTTAAGTTTTTAAAACTGTAGTGTCTTGTATTTTTAACCAGTTTACCATAACTAGTCTTGTGATCCCTCAAAATAATAGCCTGTATGAATTCAGAAATTTCTTCCTTTTACTTTGAACTACATTTCTTTGTTTCATTGTGAAAAGATCAGTAAAAACCAAATGCCAGGTTAGAGGATTGTCCACTTCGAAACAGACGAGACTAGCTTAGGTCACCTCAGTAATTGATAGTTACTTGAAAAATGCCCATATTACTTAGAAGGTAGGATATTTGATTAAGGAGGAGAATTTGATTATAATGAAAAATAACAACCATTCACTTGGGCTGGTTCTATCATTTTAGTGTTTCTTTTAGCACAGCTTGCTCAAGTAGATAAAGGAACCCTCCCTCAAGAAAGTTTAAGTTTTAGAATCTGATTTTAATTGTTTCAGATAGTGACCTCAATTCTGGCTTTTTTGTTGTGTTTTTTGTTTTTGTTTTTGTTTTTGTTTTAAAGGAAATGAAGCCCTTTTTTCATTGGAAACTGCCTCAGATTATGTGAAAGATGACAAAGCTTCCTTCTATGGTTTCAAGTGTTTTGCAATTGGGTATGAATTTAGCCCTGGACCTGATGAGGTAAAAACAAAGAGTCTTTTTATTCCGTTAAGGAAAGTTGTTCTTTTAAATGCTTCTATGGACTTACATTGCATTATTACCTATCTTCAAGAAGGCTGAAATTTATTTTAATCTAGGGCTATATAATTTAAAATATTTTATAGTCTAATTGTGTGCAATGATTTTTTTCCTACTTTTTATATATAGAGTACAGTTTATGCAACATGACCCATTATAACTGAATTATAACTTTGAAATATAATTATGCCCGCCCTTAACCTGCTCAATTGACTGCACCTTTCCTAATAAATAATAGAATCTGATTTCACAAAGGCCCTAACTTATGAATTTTCAAAAATGTTTTAAATCATACACTAAAATAAAAATAAGATCATCTTCCATTTAAATAATGAATGAAAAATCATTTGGACAATCAATTTATAATAAATCTGAGCCTTATAACTAGCATGAGATATAATATTGAATTTCTTCCCAGTCTTAGTTTAACTACTAGATAATGCATGTTTCTTTGTAGTTTCAAAGGTAACACTTGAATTCAAATGACATATTCTTGATAATATATATTCAAACATACTTAATGCAGCAAATCTTATGCTATTCTACAGGGAGTCATTCAGTTGGAAAAAGAATTAGCCAATCTTGGTGGAGTTTGTGCAGCAGCTTTGATGAAAAAGGATTTAGCACTTCCTATTGGTAAGTCTTCTGGGGTTTGGCTCAGTTGGAACAGTGCTGTTCTATTCACTCTGAGGCCCTAGGTTCAGTCCCCAGCACTGCAGAAATGGGAGCAGGATGTGGCAATCCACTTCCAAAGTAATCCTGAAACAATCAGCCATTGAAGTTAGCAGAGAAGCACAGATGTAGTGCCAGGGATGACACAACTTTGGGGAGCATTTCATTCTTTTGTGCAAAGAAAGGGTTGCTATGTGTTGGACCCGATCGATAGCACCTAACAACAACATTGGTGAGTCTGGTTAAATACTAGGTGATTGTTGATTATATATATTTTTGATGATATATATCATCAAAATTGTTGATGATATTATATATTTTTAAAGAGTAAAGTATGTTTATTATAGAACATCAGAAAATAGGTTTGCAAAATGAATTCTATAACAACATAATCACATGAGCAATAACTACTTAATATAAAGGTAGATTTAAGTTTTTTTTAATGGATACTGAAGGATATCCTGTAGTCTTTTTTATTTACACAAATTCATGTGTGTTTATGCCTTCCTTATGCATATAAATGCTATGTGCTAGGCGTTGGATTAAGCACTGTATTGTTGTTAGGTGCTGTGGAGTCTGATCCAGCCTGTAGTAACCTTAAACACAGCAGAACAAAGCACTACCCAGCACTGTGCCATGTACATGATCTTTTTATGTTTGAGCCTACTGATGCAGTCACTGTGTTTCCTCTCATTTTGGGTCATGCCACATCAGCAAATGGAGGTCCCAGGGGTATTAGTCCATTCCCATCATTAAAGTTAACTTACTTTGAGGAGGCAACTATTCCCTAGTTGTTTCTTTAATACCTTCTAGCCTGGGGTGGTGCTCATTTTCCAGCACCATATTTGATGGTGTTTCTTTGCTGTTCTTAGGGTTTTAAATGGCTGATTGTTCTAGGACTGGGCTACCTCATCCTTCTCCCTATCCTGTCTTAGTCTGAAAGCTCAGCTGACACCTATTCATTATGGGTGGCCCTACCGGTATCTGAAATACCAGTGGCATAATTTTCAGTATCACAGCAACATGCAATCCCCCAGAGCACGATAAGCTGACAAATATGTGGGGGAAGTACTGTATATATAGTGTTAAACCAAAGTTTGAGTTGTATCTAAGTTTCCTAGTGGAAATATTAAGTAGACAATTCGATGTGTATTGCTGGAACTCAGGAGACAAGTCACCAGAAATGTGATTTAGATATAGTTGTAAGATAAAAATGGCCCAGGATTAAGACTGGGACTATCCAAAGTTGAACAGAACAAGAAGAAAAAGTTATACATAAGATTATAAAGGTAAACAGCCGGTGAAGGAGGAGAATAACCAGGAGAGTGGATATTCATGACATTTTTGCATGTGCTGAAAAGTTAATTTGAATCTATCATTGCATTTGAAGGCTTATTTATTTATATACTCAATAGGAAGCAAATTAGTAAAATGAAAGGAATTTAAGTCTTTTCAGAATAGATTGAAGGAGAATGGAAAGTGAGGAAGGAGTGCCAGGTTGAATATGGATAGTTCTTTAGAAGCATTTTCATATGGAACAGATCAGAGATCGGGCAATAACAGAAATGACAAATCAATATGAAGCAACTTTGTATGATAAACAAATTTATTTATAATTAAGAGGACAAAGGTGAAAAATTTAAAAATGGCTACTAACTTAATTCTATAATGTTTATATATGGTTTAACATCTCACTTTCACAGTATTTGGAATATAAAGGTATCATTGTTGTATTTTCCCAATTCTCACTCCAAAAGTCTATCTATACCTCCTTCTGACACTAACCTCACCACTTTATCCTTCATTTCCTTGCATTCTTTTTCTCTCTTTTTCTTCTTTCGCATTCCCCCTTCGCTTCCTAGTTGGTCCCTTTTGCTCTTCTTAGTTCACTTGATCCTTCTTCTTTTTTTCTTTTTCTTTTTTTTTTTTTTTGGTACTGGTGGTTGAACCCAGTTCCTTGTACTTGCATGCTCTGCAAGTGCTGGACCACTGAGCTGTACTCCCAGCCCATTTTTTTTTTTTTAACTTTTTGAGACAGGATCTCACAAAGTTATGCAGACTGCCTCTGGTCTCAAACTTGCCATCCTCCTGCCTCTGCCTCCCAAGCCGCTGGGATTACAGGTGTGCGCCCCCGCACCCGGCACTTGATCCTTCTTAATATTGGCATATTTATAAGAAATGAGACTCCTTATATTCTGTTTATACAAGGAAAATTGTTAGCATATTTTCTGGAAGAACATTGTGAATAGCTGTTAAAAGTTTACATGTATATATTTTTTGATGTGGCTTTTTTTTTTTTTTTTTTTTTTTTGCGGTACTAGGGCTTGAACCCAGGGCCTCGCGCCTGCATGCTTTGCAAGTGCTGGACCACTGAGCTGCACCCCCAGCCCACTTTTTTTACTTTTTAAGACAGGGTCTCCCTAAGTTATGCAGACTGCCTCTTGTCACGAACTTGCAATCCTCCTGCCTCTGCCTGCTGAGCTGCTGGGATTACAGACGTGCGCCACTCTGCCCGGCTCAATGTGGCTATTTTTTTGTTTATTTTTTCTTGCGATACTGGGGGTTGAACCCAGGGCCTCATGCTTGCATGCTTTACAAGTGCTGGACCACTGAGTTGCACCCCCATCCCTTTTTTTTTGTTTTTTGTTTTTTGTTTTCCACTTTTTGAGACAGGGTCTCACTAAATTACACAGACTGCCTCTGGTCTCGAACTTGCAATCCTCCTGCCTCCACCTCCCAAGTCGCTGGGATTACAGGTGTGTGCCACCACGCCTGGCTCCTCATAGGGTTTTCAATGGCTGATTGTTTCAGGATTGCTTTGGGAGTGGATTATGCTCGTTTATTCTTTTCTCTGTCCCAGTTACAACCACGCCCGGCTCAATGTGGCTATTTTTAACACACACACACACTGGAGATTTAAAAATATATGTTGAAAGAAGGTGTAATATAGCAATACTTACGACTGTAAAACCTAGAAGCAACCCAAATGTCTGTCAATTGGGCCCTGGTAAGATAAGGGATGACACATTCTCCCCAGGGTAGGAGTCTGTGCCACTGTTAAAGAAAGTAGACTTGGATGGCCTGACAAGGGAGTCTGTATGTGTTCATGTTTGTGCATGTTGATACATACTTATACAGCTAGTATTTGCAGTGAAGTTAAAGAGGTAGAATTAATTTAACACTTCTGTACAATTTGAATATTTCCCTTTGAACTAACATTTCATAACTTAAACTGTAAAATATCAATAAATATATTCTATGTCAAGTAGTAAAAGAGAAAATAGCTAGAGGATAAAATTACCTTATGTTTTTTTGAGTTACCACTGTATATTAAAAGTATAGCTCTTTTATAAATCAACCAAAATATAAGAGTTCAGACTAAAAGTCATCAGTTCCCCACTTTATTTCTTAAATAAGTAAATACACTAAATACAAAAGGTTCTCCTTTGTGTGTATTAGTATATCTTGAGCAGATCACTCAGTAAGTGCTTCTTGATTATTGGCCTGAAAATTGTAGCTTATATTCACACTGAAAATATTTTACATTTTAATGTATAAACCACTGGGAATTATCCAGAATGATAAATCTTTTCAGTTTAGAAGTACCAGAAATGTATAAAAGATGTAATGAACACAAAATACTAGAAAAGTTATGTACTAGTTTATTTTAATAAAACTTTTCATTTGCATAACAGGTAATGAATTGGAGGAAGATCTTGAAATTCTTGAAGAGGCTGCATTGCAGGTATTTTCCCAAATAGTTTGAGGATAAATAGTCTTCATTAGTTTAAAAACAGTATTTTCACAAGATCAACCTTACTTCTCTTAAACGTCAGATTCGTTTGTTAAGTACATAATATTATGCGCTGACAATGATAGAGACAAATAACTCACACATGGTCCTCTTGATGAGAGAAACCTGTGAGAGCCCTTACTATACGTTGCCTGGATATTGACTCGAGTAGTTTAAAGTCCTCTGAGAAATAAAAAGAGCAACCCAAGTACCAAGGATACAGAGGAAAGCTTTTCAGAGCTGTGAACATGTAAATTGCATCTTGAAAGTATTTTTGTTTTACTAGCTAGCAAAAAAGAGAAAAGCATTTTGCAAAGGAAACTACATATGTTTGATTGTATTATAAATTTGATAGGAAGCAGCAAGTGATCAGGAAAGTATAGTTGGTAGTCCCATATGTCATATTGCAAAATGGTTGAATAAGTCTGCTGTATGCAGTTGAGAGCCATCAGTTTGTTGTTATTATTATTTGCTAATATTTTTTGCATACATGTAGACATTAGTTAAGTAGCACATTTGATATTGAAATGGAAGTACATAAATACTGTATTTCAGTTGAGCCTTGATTTGAATGTATTATGTCAATCTGTAATATGTTGTTACTTATAATTGCTAAGGGACTATTATATTGCTTTCTTAACCCCAGTAGTTGGAACTTAGGTAGCTAGCAGTCAATGATAGGTTGGGAACATGAGAATCTGTAAGCAGCACTTTTCAAATTATAATACCTACTTAACCCAGTCCAAAGATTCTGATGTACTACTTGAACATCAATGTAGATTGCGTACTGAAGCTATCAGTAATGGGTGAATTTTGCTTAATAAAATGGCATGAAGATAGAAGATACGCTAGGAGTGGAACACTGAGCTAGATCTGTGGCATCCAGGTTATAAGATTTCTTGGATTTGTAAGGGAATCCAAAAATATTTTCCAGAGTTGGAGTTGATTTTTGTTAAGGGAAAAAAAACAAAACAAAACGCTCTTTTAAAATACACTGTTTATCTTCAGGGAGGACATGGCAATCCACTCCCAGGGCAATCCTGAAACAATCAGCCATTGAAAACCCTATAGGGCGCGCTATGAGCCAGACAACTCCACAGCATCTAACGATGGCAATTTATTTTCAGCAATATCTCATAAAAAAGAGCATTTTATATCCCAAAATAGAAAGATTGTATTTTCAGAATAAAGGATGCTCTTTATTATGTCCTTGTCTTTCCTAATTCCACTATGAACCAATTTTCAGGAAGCTCTGATTTAGCTCATGCCTCTGCTATGTGTATGTAGTTAGTAGTAGTGATAGTTTATATAGTATCTGTACACCACTTTCTAATTTACAGTTTCTTTAATGTTATTTTTCTGCTTTTATAATTATCCTGTAAGTCAGTATTGTTTTCTGTATCTTACAATAATTGAAGTTCAGAGAAGTTAGGTGACTTACCTGTGAACTTGATTTATTGGGAAATAAAGGCAAGTATTCAGGTCTTCTAACTCTGAGGGCTCTCATTTTACATTTTATTTCCTGAGATGAATTGATAAAAGCAGTAATAAAACATACATGTATTTCATCTTAATTTATCAAGCACTGTTTCTAAACATTTCATATATTTTTAAGTCATTTAGTCCTCATGACAATGCCATGAATTAGAGATTCTTGTTTCTAGCAGTTTGGCCACAAAGGCGATGATTTTGACCACTCTGCTGTAGTCATAGGGGGCCATGGTATTCTTGTTAATGTTGAGAAACTTCTGGATTTTAAAAAGCCACCAGATCTTGTGCTTGTTTAGAAAAATTATTCTTTGTTCTTTAAGATAGAAAAATAATTATTATTTTAGCAGACATTTAATAAACAATGAACGTCAAGCAACATTCAAGTTTAGGAGAGCCATAAAGGAGCTTGTACATTATTATTTCAGGAATTATTATGCTATAGAAAGTGTCATTCAGGGTAGATACAAAGAAATCTTTATTGTGCCGTTATTTGATGAAAAAGAGATGTCCCAAATTTCCTACCTTTTTTGCATGTAGTCTTTGCAATCTAACATGTATTAAACACCTACTGTTTGTCAAAGAATGTAGTGTGGCTTTATAGATGCTCCTTAATTTAAATTTTATACTAACCATATAAGAGAGATATTATTTCATCACCAGCTGATATGTTTTGCAGATTCAGGGATGGGAGCTTGTTATTCTGGAGAACACAGCATATAATTTGTCCACAGTCAGGATTTGAACTCATATCTAGTTGACTCTAATGATGACAGTTTTGCAATTACATATATTATAGAATGCAGAAGTTACTATTGTATAAATATGATAGCCCTGGAAGGTGCAACTCTTCTGTATGAAAAATGTTTTTGAGAATTTATTATTAAAAGATCTCTGGAGTTTTCGCATTTAAAGAAGGTCTAAAAACATAGATTTACTTGTCAAATAGGTAAAAACTAAAATTTTAGTTTTATATTCCTCTTTTTCTTCACTTTAATAAGACTTAGACTGCCAAGTTTATGTGTAGCCAAATCAGGCATCTACCCACTTTTTGTCCACGTAAAAACGTTGACCCTCACCTGCTCAAGACAACAGACAAAGCTTACTATGATCACTGACAATAAGGGGGACTTTTAAAAATGAAGAATTCCACAACTGCCTACAGAAAGAGCTCTGGCTCTGACAAATGAGAATGTAACACACAGAGGGCTGGCATGGGAGGAGAGGCATCTTTTCATTTACCATGAAGATCTCTGACAGGTTGCTGATTTTTGAGGAGGAAAAGAAATGGAAACTATTATACTTTATTTTGCCCTACTAGAAATTTCTACTTTATGAGCTAAAGAAAGGAACACTGAGCCATGGGGAGAACCTTATTTCTCCAAGAAGGCGCAACCAAAACGTGTGCAAACTGAAAGAAATTCATGTAAATTTTATATTTTAAAATGTGTGTGCCGGGCTTGGGGTGCATGCTTGGAAGGCAAAAGGATTGCTGTGTAGCCTAGTGAGTCAAGGCCACCCTAGGGTACACAGCAAGACCTTGCCTCAATCAGTCACACAACCAATTAATAAAATATATAAATATTCTTTTTAATCTAACAGGTGTGCAAAACCCATTCTGGTATTCTTGGAAAGGGTTTGGCTCTTTCTCATTCACCAACTATATTAGAGGCACTTGAAGGAAACTTACCACTTCAAATCCAAAGCAATGAGCAGTCTTTTCTGGATGATTTTATCGCTTGTGTTCCAGGATCAAGTGGCGGAAGGCTTGCAAGGTACCTCTAGTACCACAATTACTTTCTTTTAAGACTTATTTCAGAAGAAAAATGAAAGGTCATTATGTGTCAAAACGCTGCCTAAACTAATCCATTTTATATCTTTTGAACTTGCTGCAATAATTACTGCTTTGAAATATTTGTTGTTGTTGTTAGGTGCCGTCAAGTCGGTATCCGACTCATAGCGACCCTCTGTACAACAGGGGAAACACTATTGTCAGTGCTTCTCTGCTGTGCATAGGGTTTTCAATGGCAGATTGATTTTTGGGAGGGGGTTGCCAGGTCCTTCTCCCAAGCCTACAGCTTCTGGTGTTCCCAGGCGGTCTGCCATCCAGGTACTAACCAGGCCCAACCCTGCTTAGCTTCCAAGATCTGACGGGATGGGATGCCACAGGGCTATGGCTGCAGGTTTGAAATATTTGGTAGTTATTATTTTATTGTCATTTGCTTTTGTTTTGGGGATAAAAGAAAAAATATGCTAACTTGTGTCATTTTACTAACAAAAAAGGTAAAAAGCTAACTTTCCTTTCTGGTTTTAATTTTAAACTTACAGAGATTACTCTTTAGTTTTAAAAAACAAGAAGATGACTAGAGAGGAATAACCAGTCTTTTAAGTCAGAGTCACTGCTATCTTGGTAGACATTTTTATGTGTTTCATGATAGAATTACTCATTACTAATCTCACAAGACAATTTGTATGTAAATCATGGAATGAATTCAGGAATGGATATCACAAATAATAGAAAATTGACAAGTAAGAGAAGGTAATGAGAAAGGTAGTGATAAATTGTAGACAGTACATTTTGAACCTCACTGCTGTCAAGCAAGCAAAAAGCCATTTCACAAAGAAACTGTTCTTTCCAAGGCTTGCAGGCTAGTGAAAGACTTTATAATTATTTCCAGATTGTATATAAACATGAGGAATCTCGTTTTGACATGTTTTTTTAATGAATTTGGCATTAACAGTTTCCACGGGAGACACATATTTACCACTGACTTAGAAATGAAGATATTATTTTAGCATTTTGTTCAATACAAATTTTGTTTCTTTGATCCAATTTCTTGTTAAACTTTGAAGATGCTGACAAGTGTTTGCTCTTTTGCTTCTTTTCATTACTTTTAGGTGGCTTCAGCCAGATTCTTATGCTGATCCTCAGAAAACATCATTGATCCTAAATAAGGATGATATTCGTTGTGGTTGGCCTACCACCATAACTGTTCAAACAAAAGACCAGTATGGAGATGTGGTACATGTTCCCAATATGAAGGTAATTCTATCTGAATTAAATTAAGATATGTCTATATGCTGACTGCTAGAACTCATAAGAGTTTAGGCATGGCCAGTGCAAAGTGTTTATTTGTTCTAATTTGTTCTACATTCTTAGACATATGCAACAGAGGACACTGAAAAATTGTTTAAATAATTTGTATTAATTATTACCCACGTTTCCAAGTTATATGCTGGACGCTGTGGTGAGCCAAAAGAATTATAAGAAAGTATCTGTGTAAAGTGTACTAGGCACATGGAAGGATCTCAGTACATAGAAATTGAATACATTTTAAAGTGTTGTATGTGTTTTTAAAAGACTCAAGTACATTGTACGTTTAGTTTTACTCAAACTACATTTTAAGCCAGGCACTGTGGCACACACCTGTAATCCCAGCAACCCAGGGGACAGAGGCAGGAGGATTGCAAGTTTGAGGCCAGAAGTAGCCTGGGTTACTTAGTGAGACTTGTCTCAACATAAAAACATTAAAAAATGGGCTGGGGCTGCATTCTAGTGATAGAGCACTTGCAAAGTATGTGCAAGGCTCTGGGTTCAATCCCCAAGTACCATTAAAAAAATGGAAGGAAGGAAGGAAGGAAAGAAAAGAAAAGAGAGAGCTAGGAAGGAAAGAAGGGAGAGAGGTAAGAAGGAAGGAAGGAAAGGAGGAAGGGAGGAAGGGAGGAAAAGAGGAAAGAAGGGAGGGAAGAAGGAAGGAAGAAAGGATATTTAAAAAATATTGATACTTATTAAAAGCATTAGAAATGTGTAGTTTGGATTGTAAAAGAATGAGGAATGGAAATAGTCATGTAGAGTGTTGATGAACATAGAGTTCCTTAGATACCTCTTACCTGAGAATCAGTAAGGGTCTTTGTATCATACTATAATTTATACAGCTAAGTCCTTTGGGTTGTAATCTGTTAATGTATATACCTCATTTAAACCTTTTATCATGTATCTGAAAAACTGATATTGAATGAAAGTTTGTACAGGTAGTTCTCAGTCCTCTTCCCCCCTAAAGATGAATTACAAGGTGATTTCGTGTTTTGAAGTTTACAGTGGATTGAGCTACAAATCCCTTTTGCTGATAGAGTAGCTAATTGTTTTTTCAGTATTACTTTTAATAGATCTATTTCAACTACTTAATCCATTCTTCGATATATAGCATGAAGAAGCACAATGCCAGTATCCTCTTATCTGACTCAGTAAAAAATGATAAGCGCACAATTTCACATGACTTAAGACCAAAAATATAATGGTATGGAAAAGCATCTGTCCCTGATCCTAAATAAAAATCATTCTTCTGCAGTGTCTTTTAACTTTTTGGCCCTGACTTACAGTAAGATTTTGCACCATAACTCAAACATAAATAAATGGTGGAACAGTATTCCCACCATGTATTATATACACACACCAAATAAATAGCCTATGCTCTGATATTGTGTCTTCTGTCGTCTTTTTTAAGTTAAGTCATACTCCCACCAAAATGATTTCATCCCCTCACCAAATTACCCTACAGAATGCAAAAAGCATCATAAATCATGAGAAAAAACAATGAGTAGAGAAAAAGTAACCTTCATAGTGATGCCAAAACAGAAATGACTGCAAGGACAGAATTTTTACCACAATACAATATGAATCAGTGTATCAAAGGGCATATGTAGTTCATGTTCATTGACGAATTTCTCACTTGTATGTATTCAGCAAAGTTCCAGAGAAAGAAGACAACAAAGGACAAGCAGCAGAGAGAAAAGAAGAAACTCTTTCCTTTCTTCTTCCTTTTCTCTCCTTTGTTTCTCCCGTATATTTGCTTTTCCTCCTCTGTGTCCTTCTGTACCTTTAAACCTCTTACTCAACGTGTTCAAAATCCTAATCACATTTTTCTGTAAATTAGAAAGTATATCTAGAAAACTCCTCTAAATACTACCTAGGCTTATATACCTATCAAAATTTATTTTATTAATATTACATTATCATATTAGCTGAAAACAAAAGTAATTTGTTTTACTTCCAGTCTGAAAGATAGCATATGAACTCCTTTTTTTGGGGGGGTGGTACTGAGGGTTGGACCCAGGGCCTCGCGCCTACATGCTCTGCAAGTGCTGGACCACTGGCTGCGCCCCCAGCCCATTTTTTACTTTTTTGAGACAGGGTCTCGCTAAGTTACGCCAACTGCCTCTGGTCTTGAACTTGCAATCGTCCTGCCTCTACCTCCCGAGCCACTGAGATTACAGGCATGCGCCACCACACCCGGCGCCAGCATATGAAGTCTTATGAACATTTTAGACCTTGCAAAAATTCTTGAAATATTTGTGTAGCCATAACTAATTACTTAAAACATAAAGTTGATTTACAGCTAAGATTTCAGCAAGTTCCAAAGTGCCTTTTTTTTTTTTTTTTTTTTTAGTAGTAAGGGCTGAACCCAGGGCCTTGTGCATACTTTACAAGTGCTCTGCCACTAAGCTTCACCCCCAGCTCCATTTTCATGTTTTATTTTGAGACATGGTCTCCCTAAATTATGCAGGCTGCCTCTAGACAGGAACCTGCAATCCTCCTTCCTCAGCCTCCCAAGTCACTGGGATTACAGGTGTGCACCATGGAAGCAGGATTCCAAATGCTTTTTAAAGAAATGAATATTATAGTTTTCTACATGTAAAATAGTTATTCCAAGGAAATCTAATTTAGTAACGAGAAACAGTCACATAGGAAATAAAAGAATAACAATTTATAAAAGAAAGCAAAATAGTTGTTATTTAGTTATCACTCTTTAATATCTCAATGTTGTTGTTGTTGGTAGGTGCCATGGAGTCGGTATCCGACTCATAGCGACCCTCATAGGGTTTTCAATGGCTGACTGTTTCGGATTTGCCTTGGGAGTGGATTGCCAGGTCCTTCTCCCATTTTTGTGGTGCTGGGAATTGAACTTGGGACCTCAGAGACTGCAGCGCAGTGCTGTACCAACTGAGCTAAATCCCAGCCCAATATCTCAATAGTCTTACAGTATAAAGTGACTGAGTGTACTGTTAATGTTAATTTACTCAGAAAATGGTTGTTTAAAAAAAAGTTATATATATGTATATATATACACATATATCTATATATAGTTTCTGTTTATAATCAAACACCTTAAAATTTGAAAGAATTTACTTTTCTCTTTTTATTACCTTTAAAGTTTAAAATTTAATGGTGGTAAATGTAAATGAACCAAAGAATTTTGCCATACATCTTTAAACTACTGTTCCTTGAAATAAAAGAATGGAGGTATTTCAGGGGCATTATATCTAGCCTGCAGCTATAGCCCTGTGGCTTCTGATCCTGTCAGATCTCGGAAGCTAAGCAGGGTCGGGCCTGGTTAGTACCTGGATGGGAGACTGCCTGGGAACACCAGAAGCTGTAGGCTTGGGAGAAGGACCTGGCAACCCCCTCCCAAATATCAATCTGCCATTGGAAACCCTATGAACAGCAGAGAAGCACTGACAATAGTGTTTCCCCTGTTGTACAGAGGGTCGCTATGAGTCGGATACCGACTTGAAGGCACCTAACAACAACAACAACAATATCTGTCTGAATAATGATCACTCATAACCCCAACTGAAGATATGGTTCTTCCATGGAACATATTTGTCAGCTGTATTTAACTTTATATCAACAGGGAAAGTCTCAAATTACTGACTCCATAGAATGTCATTGGGCTGGGATTTAGCTCAGTTGGTAGAGCACTGCGCTGCAGTCTACAAGGTCCCGAGTTCAATTCCCAGCACCGAAAAAATGGGAGAAGGACGTGGCAATCCACTCCCAAGGCAATCCCAAAACAGTCAACCATTGAAAACCCTATGAGGGTCGCTATGAGTCGGATACTGACTCGACAGCACCCAACAACAACAACAACATAGAATGTAATTACATGGTCAATAAATAGGGCTAGAAATGTAGCTGAGTAGTAGAGTACTTGCTTACCTTGCACAAGTCGTTGAGTTCAATCCCTAGTACAACACATACAAAAATAACAATCACAATAAAAATCAAAGACATTCTGTAATTCCAAGATGTTCCTCAATTATTTAAGTAATACTATCACTTTCATTTATGCTATCTTTTGTATTTTTGCTAATATCCTAAAAGTAGTATTCATAATAAGAAATAGCAAAACAGAGGAAAGCTCAGAATGATAACTAAATGGTAATCAAATTATATGTAAATTTCTGATTCCCTAGGGGTCAACTGGGGTTTTTTTGTGTATGTATGCCCTGGTTGTTTTGTTTTGCCAGTGCATCCACAAACGATACTAGAGTAAAACATTTTGTTATAATTCCTGGAAAGAATTTCTTTTTCCTTTCTCTCACACATGCTAAGCATGTTCTGCCTCCAAATTACACTCCCAGCTGCCCTCCCTCCAAATTATTTTTGATAATTGTTTTTCTTAAGACAGTTTATATTTTAAATATTTTAACATCCCTTTAAAAATATGGTTGCATTTATGCAGTAAATAGATGAATGATATCAACATTTCATTGTTAAAGAAACTGAGATGGAAATTTAAATTATTTAAATCAATGGTTTAAGTCAGTGACAGAGCTATATAATGATACTTCTTTTCCATTAAAGTAAAGAGACATCATGAGGCTTTAGGTATATGTTTTCCTTTCTTCTTTTTCTTTTTTACTTTGTCAACTTTTAAGAATTCTATCAATGAAGTACACTTTCTTCTGTAGAATAGTGCAACTAGAATTAAGATAAATGCTTTCAATTATTCTGAGATTATGGGCAAGTATTTATATTTGAATTATTTGATAAAATTGACTAATGTTAGTCCCTGCAAGAGTTCAGTATAGATTCATTCTTCTGTACTTTATTAATGGTGCAATTTATATTTATTTTATGTTTTGAAATCTGATTTATTTATTCCAAAATAACATGGCTTCTGTTTTCTACTATGTTCAAGGTCATATTGTAGACACAGTTGGAGTCTGTAATTATAAATTACTTTTTGTGATGTGTCAAGGATAATTAATAATAGTATTTGGTTTTTGTTATACTGTGGTTAGGTGGAAGTGAAAGCTGTACCTGTTTCTCAGAAAAAGACATCTTTACAACAAGAGCAAGTGAAGAAACTTCAGAGGATTCCTGGCAGTCCTGCAGTAACAGCAGCATCTTCTAATACAGACATGACTTTTGGCGGGCTGGCATCACCAAAGCTGGATGTTTCATATGAACCAATGATTGTGAAGGAGGCTCGATACATTGCCATAACAATGATGAAGGTAATCTATTTTTATCAGAAAAATTTTAGTTTTTGCCATTTACTTAATGAGCATTTTAGTGATTCAAATACAGACACAGAATTATAACTCTGCAGAGCTGTTGATAAATATTAAACTTGCAATTTTTTTTAATAAGTAATTACTTCAGGGCACACTAAACAGCACTGAAGAGGAAACAACTTACAATTAAAGCATGAAGTACCACCCCTTCCCCTTTGATCTATATTTTTTCCCAGGGAATATAAGGACACTGTGTCTTAGCCCCCATCTGTTTTCCTTTGTCTTTTTTCCCCCTCCCTTTATTGGTAAATGATGGTGGGGTTCAGAGTAATATAGCATTGGATTTTTCCATTATGCAACTATACTATCACTTTTGGTTACATTTTTATCAACTTACAACATTTATGGAGCCTTATGACTAATATGTAATAAAACTCAAATGCTTATTTGGGTTATATTCCCCTATTTTTCCCATGTACTCATGAAGTTGCATTGTTTACACTGAGATCATCCTCTCCCTCTTTATCCCTCTACATTGACCCTCCTCCCCATCCCATCTTCAACAATCTTTACTTCCCTCTTCAAGTTCCCTCCCTCCTCCTTTCTACTCTTTATGTTGTCCTTTCTTTGCTAAATTTAATTGTGCATTTTTTACATCAGCTTGTGTATAGGATTTTTTATTTAAGTAAGATTCAGCTCCCACATATGTATTTTTCTTTGTGAGCTTGTGTTCGTTCGCTGAAGATGATATTCTCCCATTCCATCCATTTTGCTGCAAGTAACATTATTTCATTTTTTATTGCTGAGTAGTATTCCATTATGTATATGTACCTTAATTTTTTTTTATCCATTCTTCTGTTGTTGGACACTTTGGTTGGTTCTATATCCTTGCTGTTGTGAAAAGTGCTGCATTGTGGTACAATGACTTGTCTCCTTTTGGATATATTTCCAGTAGTGCTATAACTGGGTCATATAGCAGTTCTATTTTTAGTTTTCTGAGGTATCTCCATATTATTGATTTTCAAAGTGATTGAACCAATGTACAGCCCCACCAACAAACAGTGTAAGAAGGTTCCTTTTTCTCCAAAACCTCCCCAGCATTTGATATTATTTGTTTTATTGATTTTTGCCATTCTTACTGGAGTTAGGTGAAGAATCTCAGAGTTGTTTTGAATTTTGCAACGTATTTTTAAAGATCTTGTCATCTTTCTCCAGGGAAGGTTTTCATTGCTTTCTGGCTAATATGTCAAAAAGATCACCATTTTTAGAACAAGCTAATCCAGTCAGAGATTGAGACAGTTTAAGACTGAGTTTCATTTCCCTCAAAAATGCTTGTCTACCTTCAATTTACTATTGCTACTCCTCAGTGTTTACCTACAGCCTCTTCAGTTGTTGTTGTTGTTAGGTGCCATGGAGTTGGGTCTAACTCATAGTGACCCTCACAGGGTTTTCATTGGCTGATTGTTTTGGGATTGCTTTGGGAGTAGATTGCCAGGTCCTTCGCCCATTTTTGTGGTACTGGGGATCAAACGTGGGTCCTCAGTGAGTGCAGAGCAGGTACTCTACCAACTGAGCTAAATCCAAGCCATCTTCAATGTTTAGGTTCTTGCAAATGCTAGGTGCATCTCTTTGGGTCTCCAATTTCTTCAGGCTTTTTAGTTCTTCCCTGCATTTAGATCTTAAAAAATATTTTGTCCCACTTTTTTAGTTAATCTTCAGAAGCAGTGTTAGTATACATTATCAAAAATGTAACTGAAGTTAAGAATTTTGGCATTTTCAGAGAACATTGGTGAGCCTCTAATAAAGGAATGGCATGATTATATTGGTGTTTTATAAAGATCGTAGTAAAATATGGACAATGTAGTTGGGCAGATAAGAGTGAGAAGTATGGTTTGTTTAAAATTCCTCAGGGAGACTGTTGACTTGTTGAAATATGTTGATCACTTGGATTACTGAGTTGTCAATCAGAATAGATTTAAGAGATAATGAAGATGAATCAGTAGAATTTGGCAGCTAATGGAGGGTGAGATAAAGAGAAAAAAGTAGCAAATAATAAGTGTTTACTGGTAGAGCTTGAGTAGAAAGATTAATAAAGTAGTAGGGGCAGGTTTTGATAAGAGGATAACGTTCAAGCTGGGTGCGGTGGCACATGCCTACAATCCCAGCGGCTCAGGAGG
Source organism: Pedetes capensis (assembly GCA_007922755.1). Taxonomy (NCBI): domain Eukaryota; kingdom Metazoa; phylum Chordata; class Mammalia; order Rodentia; family Pedetidae; genus Pedetes; species Pedetes capensis. Next base: position 60,470 of record VMDO01004564.1, read on the forward strand.
CAGAGGCAGGAATATCACAAGTTTGAGATGAGAGACAGTCTGTGTAACTTAGTGAGATCTTGTCTCAAAAAGTAAAAAAAAAAAAAAAGAAAGAAAGAAAAAAGAAAGAAAACATTCAGTTTGGGATGGGGTGAGTTTCAGTTATCTCTGAAATATTCATGTGAAGATCTGTAAAAGGAGATTGAATGAACAGCCCTGAAGTGACCACAGTCTGACCTCAAGGAAAGGATCTGGGAATCATAGGCACTTAGTTCATCCATGAAGTCATGGGAATAGATGATATCTATCACAGTGAATGAAGAGGGGAAATTCCAGCACAGGATCATGAGAAATACCAAGCCCAGTGGTTCTCAAACTTTTGTCTATGTCACAATCAGCTGGAGCACTTATTTAAAAAAGGGAGAGTGTCCAGACAGCCAGAGATTTAGATTTAGTGGATCTAGAGAAAGGCTCAAGAATTTGCATTTAAACGTGTGCAGAGTTATTCACATTCAGAGCCTATACTTTGAGAAACATCCATTTACAAGACAGATTATGGGCAAAGGGAAAGGAATTTAAGGGGAAAAGAAAACACAGTGTTAAGAATACTAGCCAGAATAGAAGACCCACAGGTACACAAATGCATCTATAGCCACTTGATTTTCAACAAAGGAGCAAAGCAGGCAAATTGGAGAAAGGAGAGCCTTTTCAGTAAATGGTGCTGGGAAACTTGGATATCTTCTTGCAGAAAAATGAAAACAGACCCACATCTCAATATGCACGAGTTAACTTGAAATGGATAAAAGACTTCAACATAAAACAAGAAACTTTAAAATTACTAGAAGAAAAGATAGGCAATATGCTCCAACATCTAGGCATAGGAAAGCATTTCCTTAATAAGACTTCAGTTGCTCAGGAAATTGCAACAAGAATAGATAAATGGGATTATATAAAATTAAAAAGCTTCTGTACAGCAAAGGAAGCAATCAACAGAGTCAAGGAAGTCCCCACTGAAAGGGAGAAAATCTTCGCATCTTATATATCAGACAGAAGACTATAATTTCCAGGATTTACAAGGAACTCAAGAACACAGCTCCCAGGACAACAAATAATCCAATACACAAGTGGGCAAAGGACCTGAACAGACAGTTCTCAAATGAAGAAGTTAGTAAGGCCATGAAACACATGAAAAAATGCTTATTATCCCTAGCCATTAGGAAAATGCAAATCAAAACAACTCTGAGGTTCCACCTTACTCCAGTAAGAATGGTCAAGATCAATAAAATAAATAACAACAAATGCTGGTGAGGATGTGGAGAAAAGGAAACCCTCTTACACTGTTGGTGGGGCTGTAAATTGATTCAGCCACTTTGGAAATCAACATGAAGATACTTCAGAAAACCAAAAATAGGTCTGCCATATGACCCAGTTATACCACTGCTGGGAATATACCCAAAGGGAGATGAGTCATCATACCACAGAGACACCTGCCTCTCCTTATTCAATGTGGCACTTTTCTTAATAGCAAGGATATGGAATCAACCAAAGTGTCCGTTTACATAAGAATGGATAAAAAAATTAAGGTACATATACATAATGGAATACTACTCAGCAATCTAAAAAAATGAAATAATGTCATTTGCAGCAAAATGGATGGAATTGGAGATCATGATCTTAAGTTAACAAACACAATCCCAAAAAGAGAAATACCGTATGTTCTTGCTCATATGTGGGAGCTGAATCAAACCTAAAGGAATGAAAAAATACTATACACAAATGGAAACATAATAGAAAGCTCAATTAAACTTAGTGTAAAAGGGACAATTTAAGGAGTGGAAAGAAGGAGGGAAGGATCTAGCAGAGGGAAGCGATGATTAGAGAAGATGGGAAGGGAAGGAGAGTCAGTGAGAAAGGATGAAGGGAGAGAGGTCAACCTCAATGTAAACAGCATAACTTTATTTGTATGGTGGGGAAAAAAAGGGAAGATAGGGGGAAAAAAGTACAAGAATAGCTAAAATAAATAAATAAATAAATAATGACACCAATAGATGGCAATAATATAACCGGAGTAGATCACTCATCTAATATGATATAGAAAGGTAGATGACTATAGAAAAATGTTTGGACGTAAATCAAAATTGGAATGCACATATATAGATAAATATTCTCAAGAAAAGGCATGCAAGCAGAGAAGAGATCATTGGTCGGGGGTGGAAATAAGGGAGAATGGTCATGAGAGGGTAAGGGAGAAGTTATATAAGGAATGCACAATGAAATATATGTATGGAAATGTCACATTGAAACCCATGTCATAATGAAACCCATTAAGTTGTACATCAAAAATTTCCAAGTAAAAAAAAAGAATACTAGCCAAAAAGATAAGAAATAAGATAGGACACCAACATTTACTTTTTGCTACTTTCCTACCATTTTACCTACAGTAACTTACAAGAACCCTGCAAATTATATTATATTCCCATTTCACATATGTGGAAACTGATGTACAGAGAGGTTAAGTAACTTGCCCAAGCCCACATAAATGGCAGAGAGGCTGACTTCAGATTTGATTTTCCTCACTACTTCCCCCAGCTGCCTTATGACATGTCTTGAAAGTCAAAAGAAGAGCAGTTTAAGAATGGGTTAGAATGTTCTTCTGCCAAAGTGAAGTGAAATCTTTTGAAAAGTATCTAGCATGAATTTATCACTGATCCTGGCAAGAGAGTTCTTAAGGGCATAGTGGGTTGATGGAAGAGTAAGGGAAGGGGAAGTGAGAATAGCTGAAGACAAAATGAATCGAGAAAAATCTCTTAAGATGGCTCTAAAAACAATAAGAAGAAAAGAAATCGGATGCAGTCTTTGGAGTTTGGGGTCTAGTGTAGAAACTTACAGGTTTGAGTACTGATGCAGAGACACTGGAGAGAAAGGACACAGTCAAGATACTTGGAAGACAAAAGTGGTATCCAGAGCTTAGGTTGTAAGATTTGCCTTGAAAGGAGTGGTTCTTTCTTTTATTCAGCTAAGAGAGGGAAAGAAAATAATTAATGCAGATTCTAGTAAATTTAAAGATGTGCAGCTAAAAGGACTATCTAAAATAGTAATTTTATGTTTGATTTAGAGGTGGTAGTGATGAATCTTAAGATTTACGATTTTGAAACAGGAAAAATGAAATTGTCATTGGGCAGAATGAAAGAAAAGACTCATTGGAAAAGATGTGTCAGATGTTCTTGAATTAATTGAATTTCAGTATCATACATAAATAGCACAGTACAGGTCATATTCGGAGAAGGATGTAACAATCCACTCCTGAAGCAATTCCGAAACAATTGGCCATTGAAAAAAACCCTGGGAGGGTCGCTATGCGTCAGACCCAACTTGACAGCACCTAGCAACACCAACAATAGGTCATGTGAACATGGAGAAAATAATTTGAATTGATCTAGCATTGAAATTTTGACAGACAGCAAAAGAACAAGGAGACGAGGGAGCTGAGTAGATGGCGACTGAAGAGAAACAAGTGGAACCTAATTTATACTGGAAATGAAAATGGAGGAAAATTCAGACCAAGAAAGTTAAAGGAGTGAGAGGGACTAGAACTCTGAGAATAAGTATAGTAGGAGTTACTGCGGTAGAAAACTGGACAGGCTGGTTTTTTGTTTTGTTTTTCCCAGAGATAGAACAATAATTCTGAGAGATGTTGCAGGTCTTTGACTTTTGGGGTAAGTGGCTTAAAAAATTATCAAAGTCAAAGAAATTAAGGAGCCAACTAGGTAGAATTTTAGATGAATTGCTCATTGTCTATTGAAGGATTTAAAACTGGACATTCTGATTCATTTCAACTTATATTTAAGAGACTGGGCTTCTAATTTCCTCACCTCCTTTCCTAGTCATTCTCGTATTTTCTTATGAACATACTTCAGTTTGTATAATTTCTTTTGAAAATCTACTTACCAGAACTGAGTCCAGGATTTCAAGAACGATCTAGGTGATTGACTTGGCATTAATGTTTTAAATGCTTTAGAGCAGTCACAGAATGCCATCCACAAACTGTCTCTTTGAGATGTTCATTCATGCTCCAGGAAAGGATATTTTCTTACACCAACCATTCACAGATGCTGTGTTCCCGCTCAGTAGTGAGCCAAATATTGTAGAGGATGAAAAAATGAGATATGGTTTGTTCATTCATTAGTAAATGTAATAATATACTGGGGGTGCCAAAAATACATACACATTGTAAGAGGTGTTATCTGTGTATTACTTTCTGAAGTTGAATTGAATTATGATCACCACCTTGAGCACCTCTTATAATTGCAGAAGTGAAACATGACTTATATTCACTTTTTTATTCATATATATCATTATAATTTTAATCCTTAAAATGTTTATACATTTTTTGGTACCCTCTTTATTTTGGGGGTGAAGGTATGGAGTAGAAAACACATTTGTGGAGTCTAGAAACCTGGATTTTCCAGCTGTCGACTCCTTTAGAAACTTGCTGAAGATTCAGCCATGAACTACATTTTCCTTACGTACAACTTTTGCATAGATGAAGGCAGCTCAATAACTTCTAAGTTACTTTCATGAAGACAGAAAGGGTGGGGAGAAGGGAAGGGGCTTGTGAGTGGCTGTGCTTCTCTTTCTTTCTAAGTACAAGAGAACTTAAAAGAGGATGAGGAATCTGAGAGCTTGACCTTAACTTTGAAAGATGATGACTGAATTGGTAATATTGAAGAAATACAGAAGTATCAGGAATAATGTGCCAAGTTTCATTTACCTGTAGCTCATCTTTGTCTTTACATTTCACCTTAATTATTTCGTATCTTTTTGCTGTTTTTACAAAGAATCAGATTTTTACAGGCACAGTCCCCTTCCAGGCTCATTTCCACTCCTTCCTGAGACATAAGCACTGTCCTGGATGTAATACTTTTCATTTCTGTACACACACACACACACACACACACACACACACACACACACACACGCACATGCGCATACACACACACACACAGCCTTACATCCTTACCTCTACTTTAACTGAATACAAAGTTATTCAAAAATAACATATTTAGTTCTGTTTTCCAAAAAATTGTAAAGATATACAAAAATTGTGTAGCATACATAACCTCTTGGCAATTTTTTGCTTAACATTAGTTTTGAGGTTTAGCTATATCACTGTAATTCATTCACTTAACTGCTTTAACTTTCCATAATTTGTCCATTTTCCTACCAATTTACAGCATGTAAACTGTACTGAAATCAACATCCTTTATTTGTCTCCTTTTGTACATGATCGAGAGTTTCTCTTAGATCCATACCCAGAAATATAATTTCTGGAGTTTAGGGCACACATGTCTTCAACTGTATTAAGCATTGTCAAAACTTAAATTCTTACCAGCAACATATGAAAGTACCATGTATAGTTCTCATCAGCACTTGATTCTTACTGTTTGATGACTGTGATATGACTGCTTTTTGCTTTAGTTTTCATTTCCTTGATTCTCAGTTCAATAACTTTTCCAATATTTATAGGTTTTTCAGATTTATTCTTCAGTGTATTGGCTTTACTCAGTTTTGTGTTATTTCTCTACCTGGATTGACTTGAGATATATATATATATGTATTGCATATTCCATTTGGGTTATATGAATTACAAATCTGTTTCTCTCCGGTGAAGGCTTTTCTGTATAGGGTCTTTGTTTTGGAGAAATTTAAAATTTTAATGTGCCCCCAAAATACTGTCTTGTTTTCTTCTATATTAATTTTTATTTTATTTTATTTTTTTACACTTGGGTTATTAGCACACCTAGAATTTATTTTTGTAAATGGTCTTATGCAGGTAATTGCACTTTTTTCTTTTGTATGGATAACTAGTTGTCTCAGCACTATTTATTGAATATTTTGTAATGCCACTAATTGAGATTTTAAGATTGTTACTGGTCTTTCTTAAAGGTATATGAAAATTACTCATTTGAAGAATTGCGTTTTGCATCACCAACTCCTAAGAGGTAAGGTTCATTTTCTCAAAGCCTAACTAAAATGTATTGCCAATTGCTTGCAACTAAAATCATCTGCATTCTGACTTTATTTTCCATAAGTAAATATTCTATAGCATTTTTAAAATTTCCAAGTAAGATTTCTTACATATAATAAAGTATACATTTGCTGATAGAATACTAACTGCAGATACATTGTATAGTACTAAGGTACTAGAGAAAAAATAACTAGTATCCAAAAAATGTGTATATTGGCTTGTCCAGGATTAGTTATTTTTCTGCTTGATTTTTTCCCTTATTGTTGTTATTTTGTTTTGTTTTATTTTAACTTACTGTTTTGAGTATATATTTCAGGCAGGCCTTAAGCATGCTGCAGTTCTGCCTCAGCCTCCCAAGTGCTAGGATTACAGGCATGTGCTACCACACCTGGCTACTGTTAAAATCTTGTCTTCTTCCTTCAATAAGTTGTGGAGAGATTTCATTGTGTTGTGCTTTTTTTTTTTTTTCTTCCTAGTACTTAGGGGTTGAACTCAGGGCCTCATACATACTTTGGAAGTGCTCTGCCACTGGGCTAACCACCAGCCTATTTCTTTTTATTTTTCATTTTGAGTCAGGGTCTCGCTAAGCTGCACTGGCTGCCTCTGGCTTCAAACTCACAAACCTCCTGCCTCTTTCTCCTGAATCATTGGGGTTATAGGCATGCACAACTGTACCCAGTTCTACGTATTACACTTGTATTTGGCTGGAATAAGGTATTTTTTCAGCCCATGATTAATTCTGCTAGCTCCAGATTTAGGCAAATTATTAGTTAGTATTTTATTTGTTAGGAGAAATACTTTTTTTTGGTTTTGTTTTGTTTTTGAGACAAAGTCTTGCCATATACCCTCTGTTAGTCTCAAACTTGTTCCTGCCCAAGCCTCCAAAGTACTGGGATTATAGGCATCTGCCACCATGCCTAGTAGAAGTACTTTTAAAAATAGACATCTGGAAAAAATAATTACATGCATGGTACTTTAGAGAGAGAACCCCCATAGAATTTAGAGAAAGCTCTGAAATCAATCTGAGAAAGCATAACTGTGCATACGTTTCATTGTGTTGCCTATCACATCTAAAAAGTTTTCTGTCAAAATTGCAAAGTATTTAAAATGTTTCTTTGGAAAAGGAAAGTAGCAGTTTGTCCTCAGTTTAATTATAGTTCCAAAAATTCTACTAGATTCAAAACATGATTTTTTAAAAAATAAATGTGAAATGTTAAAGTTATAGCATGTTAAGAACAAATTGACCATTTTCTAGTAAACATATTTTCACATACATTAGGCATTTTTAAATGAATTGAAATAGTCTCATGTCTAATCAGATTAATGTATTTATTCAATAAACATCAGTAACCATCTGCTATGTGGAAAGTACTATTGTAGGCATTAGTACAAGTGAAAAAGATGGACATGGTGCTGGTTCTCATGGCATTTATATTCCTACATGAAAACAAACTATAAATCAGTAAATGAAATACTATGTAAGTAGTTATTTGATAAACAATATTGGAGATGGGCCAGATTGCCAAAGTATTGGCCAAGTATGCTGGGAGGAGGCTGTTTGGGGAATGTTACTTGACTAGACAGCTGGGTGGTGGTTGGCCATGTGAAAATTTGGAGAAGTTCATTCTAGGCAAAGAAAACCCGAGGTGGATAGAGCTTAATGTCTTTGAGGAACAAATAAAGATAATGAGGCTGAAGAGAAGTGAGCAAGGAGGTAGGAAATGAGGTCCCAAAGCAAGATGAGGCTGTTTTATACATGGACTAGGAGGCAATGTTCAAGAGTTTGAATTTTCTTCTAAGCAAGGTCATTTAGAGAGTGTTAAACATAAGAGTTACGTAGTCTGATTTATAGTTTTTTAAAGTTATATTGGCAGCTCTATGGAGATGAACCATTTAATGTTGTTGTTAGGTACCATCAAGTTGAGTCCAAGTCACAGTGACCCTATGTACAACAGAATGAAACACTCCCCGATTCTGTGCCAGGCACACGATCTGGTTTATGTTTAAGCTCATTATTGCAGACCCTGGGTCAATCCCTTTAATTGACTTTTCTTTTTTTCTTTCTTTCTTTTCTTTTCTTTTTTTTTTTTTTTTTTTTTTTTTTTTTTTTTTGTTGTTGTTGTTGTTGACCTGCCACTCTCCCAAACATATGGTCCTTCTCCAGGGATTGGTCTCGGCTGAGAACATGTCCAAAATACATAAGAGGCAGTCTAGCCATCCTTGCTCTCAAGGAGAACTCTGGTTGCAATTCTTCTAGGACAGATCTGTTGGTTCTTTTGGCAGTCCACAGTATATCCAGTGTTCGTTTTAGCACCATAATTCAAAACCATCAGTTCTTCTCCTGTCTCCCTTATTCAATGTCCAGCCTTCACAAGCCTATGATGCGATTGAAAATACCATGATATGAATGAGGTGCACCTTCGTCTTCAGTGTGACATCTTAACTTTCCAATAATTTAATGAGGTTTTTTGCAATAGCTTTTCCCAATGCAATGAGTCTTTTGATTTTTTGAATGCTGCTTCTGTAAGTGTTGATCATAAAACCAGGTAAAGCAAAATCTTGGACAACTTCAATCTTTTTTCCATTTATCATGAAGTTGTTTACTGACCCAGTTGTAAGGATTTTTGTTTTGTTGATGTTGAATCACAGTCAATACTGAAGGCTATGTTCTTTGATCTTCATCAGTAAATGTTTCAAATACTCTTCACTTTCAGCAAACAAGTTGTGTCGTCTGCATAATATAGGTTGTTAATGAGTCTTCCTCCAATCATGATGCCATGTTCTTCTTCATAAAGTCCATATTCTTGAATTATGTATAGCAATTGAAGAGGTATGGTGAAAGGATACAGCCCTGACACATGCCTTTCTTGATTTTAAACTAGGCAGTGTTGCCTTGTTCTGTTCGAATGACTGCCTCCTGGTCCATGTACAAATTTCTCATGAGTACAGTTAAGTGCTCTAGTATTCCCATTCTTCATGATCTTATCCATAATTTGTTAGGATGCCTTTGCATGGTAAATAAAACATAGACAGACATCTTTTTGGTATTCTCTGCTTTTGGCTAATATCCATCTGACATCAGCAGTGATGTCCCTAGTTCCACACCTTCTGCTAAATCCAGCTTGATTTTCTGGCAATTCCCTATCTATATACTGGTGCAGTCATTTTTAAATGATCTTTAGCAAAATTTTGCTTACATGTGACATTAATATTATCTTTCAATAGTTTCCACATTCAGTTGCATCCTCTTTCTTGGGAATAGGCACAAATATGGATCTCTTCCAGTCATTTGGCCACATAACTCCTTTTCCAAATCTCCTGGCATAAAGAAGTTAGCACCTCCAGCACTGTATCTCTTTGTTGAAACATCTCATTTGATATTCCTGGAGCCTTGTGCTTTGCCATTTCCTTCAAGGCAGCTTCCACTTTGTCCTTCAGCACCATTGGTTCCTGATCATATGTAACCTCTTGAAATGATTGGTCATCCAGTAATTCTTTATGGTATAATGATTTTGTGTATTCCTTCCATCTTATTTGGATATTTCCTGTGCCATTTAATGTTTTCCCTGTAGAACCCTACCCTATTGCCACTCGAGGCTTGAATTTTTTTAGTTCCTTAAGCTTGAGAAAAACAGAGCATGTTTTTCCCTTTTGGTGTTCTATCCCCAGCTCTTTGCACATGTCATTATAATATTTGATTTTGTCTTCTCGAGCTGCCCTTTGAAATCTTATGTTTAGTTCCTTACTTCATCATGTCTTCCTTTTGTGTTAGCTGCTCAACATTCAAGGGGATTTTTCAGTCTTTTTTGGTGTGTAATTTGGTCTTTTCTTTTTTTCCTGTGTTTTTAATAATCTTTTGCTTCCTTCATGAATGATGTCATGCCACCACTCGTCTGGTCTCTGATCATGAGAGTCTATTACATCAAACCTGTTCTTGAGGTGGTCTCTGAACTCAGGTAGAATATACTCAAGGTCATACCTTGGCTCTGGTACACTTGTTCTGATTTTCTTCAGTTTCAGTTTGAACTGTATATGAGCAGTTAATGGTCTGATGCACAGTCAGCACCTGGTCTTGTTCTGACATTTGATATGGAGCTCTTCCATTGTCTCTTTCCATAAATATAGTCAATTTGGTTCCTATGTTTTCCATCTGGTGTATTCTATGTGTATAGTCACTGCTTATATTGGTCAAAAAATGTATTTGCAATGGAAAGGTCATTGGTCTGACAAAATTCTATCATGCAATCTACAGCATCGTTTCTGTCACTAAGGCCTTATTCACTGAGCCACCTTCTTTGTTTCCAACTTTTGCCTTCTAGTCACCAGTAATTGTCAGTACATTCTGATGGCATGTTCAATCTATTTCAGATTGCAGAAGCTGGTAGAAATCTTCCCTGTCTTCAATTATAGTCTTAGTGGTGGGTACATAAATTTTTATAATAATCATGTTAACAGACCTTCCTTATAGATGTATGAATATTATTCTATCACTAATAGCATTGTACTTTAGGACAGATCTTGAGATCTCTTTTTTGATGATGAATACAACCCATTTCTCTTTAATTTGTCATTCCCAGCACAGTAAACAATATGATTATCTGCTGGGCATGGTGGCGCATGCCTGTAATCCCAACGGCTTGGGAGGCGGAGGCGGGAGGATCGCAAGTTTGAGACCAGAGGCAGCCAGCGTAATTTAGCAAGACCCCTGTCTCAAAAAGTGAAAAGAAAAATTGGACTGAGGGCGCTCAGTGGTCCAGTACTTGCAGAGCATGCAGGAGCGAGGCCCTGGGTTCAACCCCCAGTACCGCAAAAAAAAAAAAGAAAAAAACCAATATGATTATCTGATTCAAAATGGTCAAGCCAGTCTATTTTGGCTCACTGATACCTAGAATGCCAGCGTTTATGCACTCCAGTTCCCTTTTGACAATTTCTAGTTTTCTTAGATTCATACTACATACATTCCATGTTCCAATCATTACAGCTGTTCCTTCTCATTTTTAGTTGTGCCACATCAGCAAATGGAGATCCCTGAGTCTTTACTTCAGTTCTGTCATTAGGAGGGCAATAATGGGAACAGAGAAATGAATTAGAGAACTATTAGGTGTCTTGGATCAAGGGTGAAAGGACTAGGGGTGGAATGTAGAAATGTGGAGGGATTAGATATATAACTTGAAGGTAGAACCAACAGATCCTTCCACAAGAATGAAATAGAAGGTGAAGGAGAGAGAGGAATCAAGATTGATCGTAGATGTTCTTGGGCTTCAACTATTGCATAGGCCAGATGTTGACCAGTTTGGGCCCACAAACAAAACCTGACCTGCCACCTGTTTTCATAAATAAATGATTAGAATATAACCTTGCTGATTAGTTTATGTAGTGTCTGTGACTGCTTTTGCACTACAGTGGTAGAGTTGTAACTGTGACAAAGATTTTTTGGCACAGTAGACTAAAATTTTGTCAGAAAATGTTAATTGGGCCCTGGTATAGATTATCATGATTTTTATGAGGATCAAAAAGTCTGAAGAATGAGCAGGTGTTCTTCTGTACTGTGTTTTTTTTTTTTTTTTTTTTGTTTGTTTGTTTGCATGCTTGGTTTGTTTTGTTTTGTTTGGTAAGGTGTATATCAGTGTGTGTGGTTGAATGGGAAATAAGAGGTCTTTGAATATGTTAAAATTGAGAAACCAAGACACTTCTTAAAGTGGAGATGTCAGCTATGCAACTGGAAGTAGTTTAAAGCCTGTGGGAAAAGTTAATTTGGGAGTCATCTATATAGAGAAACACCATTTAACACTAAGAAATGGACAAATGATCAACGAAACTGATGGTACAGAAAAATGAAGATCTACACTCATATCCTGCAGCACTTCATAAATTAAAGGTGGTGAGAGATGGAAAAGCCAACAAAACACTAAGATAGAATAGGCAGTGGGGTAAGACAAAAACCAGGAGGAAGTCACAGAAGCATGAAGGAAGTATTTTAAGAAGGTAAGAGTTGTCAGCTATCAAATTCCACTGAAGAGACTGCTGAGGAGGAAGAAATGGCCATTAAATTTGGGGATGTGATCATCATTGGTGACTTTTACATCAGCAGTTGTATCGAGGTGTTAGGACAAAAGCCTAATAACAATTAAGTTGTGGAAGAGAAGTGGAAATGAAAAAATAAGAAATGGAAAGGGTGATTATGAACAGTTCTTACATAAATGTTTTGCTTGTAGGGTTTTTTTGTTGTTGTTTTAAGACTTATTAGTCTCGTAAGTCTCATTATGAAGCACAAGCTGGCTTCAAACTTGGATCTTCCTGCCTCAGCCTCCTGACTGTGGAGATTATAAGCATGTACCACCATGCCTGGGTTTTTAGATAAGTGTTGATATAAAGGGGAGAAGAAATATAAGACCTTATTGCTGCTGCTGTTAGGTGCCTTCGAGTCGTGTCCGACTCATAGCGACCCTCATAGGGTTTTCAATGGCTGTTTCGGGATTGCCTCAGGAGTGGATTGCCACATCCTTCTCCCATTTTTGCAGTGCTGGGAATCAAACTCAGGACCTCAGAAACTGCAGAGCAGCGCCCTACCAACTGAGCTAAATCACAGAAGAAGACCTTATTAGGACTGCAGTATTTAAAGGGACTATATAACAAGAACAGCAACATGATATCTAGGGTTAAAAGGGGGAATTCTAAAGTTTGTATGCTAGTGGAAATGATCCAGTAATATGGGAGAAGTTACTGATGTACAAAGGGAGAACAAAGTAATTGCAGTATGGAAGCATTGAGGGAATAAGATTCACAGCTCAAATGGAGGGGCTGGCTTTGCATAAGATCCAGGATCCTTCTTTCATTATAATAGGAGAGAAGGTAAGGAAAAGTAGATTTAACAAATCTGATTGTATCTGGTGGCTTCTATGTCTTCAATGAAGAAAATGGTGAAGTTATGATCAGCTGAGAGTAAGGAAGAAGAGTGATGGAGTTTTGTGGTGAGGAAGCAATGAAAAGCAATTGTTTTGGGATCAGGAGGCGTACTATTGTAGGGCATTAGGATTGCCAGGCAGTATGATAGTGCAAACAGAAATTAAATGTTTGGTGCAATATCATAATAATCTCAGCTGCTTAATCAAAAGCAAAAATTCCAATATCCATTTCTTTGTTTTTAGGCCAAGTGAGAATATGCTGATTCGTGTAAATAATGATGGAACTTACTGTGCAAATTGGACTCCAGGGGCTATTGGACTCTACACTATTCATGTTACCATTGATGGCATCGAAATAGGTATATATATATGTTATTTTAAGCAGTAAGTTACTTAATGTGAAGAACTAGAATCAAAGTCATCCTTCTGTTGTAGTTTTACCCCTTGCATCATACACATGGATAGGTTTCATAACTTTGTTGTTTTGTTTCTTATTTCATACTGAGTATTTACTTAGTGTATTTCTAAGATCCTAACATTTTGGAATAATTCATAATATCTGCTCAGGTATCAAAGCCCTCATGAGTTCCTCCCTCCATTCCCCACCCTGCCAGTCAGATGTGATATCCTCCATATTCCTGTATTACCCTGTGCACACCTCTGTCTCCTCCTCATCTGCCTTCCTCTCCTGACTGGGAATAGAGACAGTATCATTTATCTGTGGATCTCCCAGTCTAGATCAGTGCCAGGCATAGAGTAGCTCCTCAGTAGGTATTGTGGAATGAATTACCTTTTATATTTACCATTAACTTTGAAAAGCATCTTGATTTCCTTTGGGGCATTAATATTTTCTTTATTTTTAAACTCTGTATATTAAGATGACAGTAGAATGAAAAAAAAAAAAACCTCCAGTATTTATCAATGTGAATTTATTACAACACTATTCCTTCCTAATACTTCTTAAGAAATGAAGTTCCTGTGATCAGGTAGATCCTGGAAACCCAAGATTGTAGTATCATGTTAGATATGCATACAGCCTACATTATCATATTAGGGATTCTGAGAAGTTCTGAAATTAAGAATATTTTTTTTAATCCTTATTATGGGTCCTCTTGCCTTTGGAAAAGAGGGATATTAGGATAGGCATACTACTGCAATCAATCCTATAAATCTGTGAGTTCCATATGCATGGATTCAGCCAATTCCTTATCAATAATACTAAAAAAGGAGGCCACTAAGATAGCCGATTAGAAGGAGCCTCCATGTGACTCTTTGAATGAAAAGTGCCAGGGTAACAAAGGAGAAACTAATCCTAGGAAAGAAATAGAGAAAATGCATTAGAAAATACAGTGAAGGTGTTAGAATAACCAAATTCACACAGAAAAAGAAATGCTTCACAGCAGAAAGAAGAAAACAGCTGTACATGGCTCCAACCTAAGAAGGGGAATGGGGAACTGCACCTTTCCCACAAGGTCAGCTGTCTGCCCAGGTAAAAGAACTTAGCAAGCCTAAACACAGGACAATCCTACAGCTTTCACAAGTCTTAAATTCATTTAGGGGATCTAAGATAACAGGAACACCCACCCAAGAACAAAAGGCCAACATTAGAGAAGAAATCCATTTTAGTATTCCCCAATCTCACAGCAATATACACAAGTGCCTCCTCTGAGGAAGCCTATTGTTTGAAACCAAGTTTCAAGGCAGGGAGGCCAGATGGTCTAGGAGCCAGCACAAGCCAGGGAGCCAAGGTACATACTACCACAAGCTCAAGGAGACATTCCTGGAGAAGCGGGTGATTACTACAGTGTTCTAAGAAGTTCAGCAGCTAGTGGTGCCAACTGTAAGAGAGAGGTAGCCAGTGAATCAGCAAACAGCTCACCCTGCATAGTAGTTTCTCTGCCTTCAGATCTGCCTCTCTAACTTGCTGAGAAGTTCGGCAGTTGGCACAAACTGTAAAGATGAGATAGCCAGTGAATCAGCAAATGGCTTGCCCTAAAAAATAGCCTCTCTGCCCTCAGATCCGCCTCTCTGGCACCAAATACCCATTTGGTAGATTATCATATTAACACTGTGGTGCGGCGGGGCACCTGAGTCCCCAGAGCATCCTTACCACAAGAACCACTTCTCAGCTTTGCAGCTTGCACTGGTGGGGCTGAGAAAACTGACACTGAAGCCCAGTGGCATAGTCAGTCCCCAAACCTTCCATTCCACAGGGTATCTGTGAGTGGGTGGGATCCAAAAACACAAGAGACCTGTCCCCTAGTGCAGATCTCAGTGCTCTGTATCCTCTAATCTCGAGAGACTGCAGCTTGCACTGACAATCCTCTCCACTTGGCAGACCCCAATACTGCAGGACCTATAAAGAAGTTGTCCCTTACTTTAATATTTTTTTTTCCCATTTATGCTATTCTTGCTATTTTCTTACTATATTTTTTGTATTAGTTATACTTGTTTATTTGTAAAGACAAAACTTTTATGCTTGTGATTTTTATTCTAGTTATGTTTATATAACATTGTGTGTGTATTTTTTTTTACCCTGTGCAATCAGATTTCTTTTATTACCTGCTTTTTCCTTACCTCCTTCCTAACATTCTCCTTTCTTCCTCCTCTTTTCCTTTTCTTCTTTTCCCTTTCTCCCTTGATTTCATCCATCTCATTTTTACCTTTATAATAATTAATTTTTACTTTTACAGCTTACTCTACACAGTCTTTCCCATCTCCTTTTTCCATGGTGATTGGTAAAAGCTGGCTTGAATCTATTTAACTGTATTTATTAAACTGGTTTTGGTCAGAGTTGTTACTATAACAGCAGTTTGCTTTGTCTTCTTGGAGTGATACTGGGAATGAGGTTCTCAAGAGAAGACTGTACACTAAGAAGACCCCCAATTAAAATGGGAAGAGATAACCATCCCAAAAGATGTAAAAAGTGCAACAAAGAAATACAAGTAATACTAAAAAATAAGATGACTTGACTTCTCCATAAGGTCATAACTCCCAATGACTAAAGCCAAAGATACTGAAATAATTCGTATGCCAAAGAATTTAAAAGTCTACTTATAAAAATGATCATTGAACTGAAAGAATATACAAATAAGCAGATGAATGCAATGAGGAAGTCAATTCAGGTACTAGATAAAAAATATAGGAGAGAAATTAGCAAAGAAATTGAGATCTTGGGGAAAAAAACCAAGCAGAAATGTTATATGTGAAAAACACAATGAACCAAACTAAAAACACAGTTGAAAGTAACACCAGCAGACTGGATCAAACAGAAAAAAGAGTATCAAGGATGGAAGACAAGATCAAAGAAATATTACACTCAGACACTAACAGAGGGAAATAACATAAATGAGCATGACCACACCTTTCAGGAACTCTGGGACATGATGAAGGGACCAAACCTGACAATTCATGGGGTAAAAGAAGGAGCTGAGACTAAAACTAAAGGCATAAAAATCCTGTTCAATGAAATGATAGCAGAAAACATCCCAAATGTAGGGGAAGAAATAGTTACCAAAACATTGAGAGGCTTTTAGAACCCCAAATAGACATGACCGGAAAGAATCTGTCCACATCACAGGTAAAATGATAAACCTACAAAGTAAAGAAACAATTCTAAAGGCTGCAAGACAAAAACACCCACTCATGAAGAAAGACAAACCCATCAGAATAACAGCTGTAACATCAGTAATCCTAAGAGCCAGGAAAACATGGTATGACATATTTCAAGCTTTTAAAGTAAATAACTGCCAACCAAGATAATTATATCCAGAAAAGTTATCCTTTAAAATCAATGGAGAAATAAAAACCTTCCAAGATTAAGCACAATCTTAAAGAACTTGTGACCACTAAGTCAGTATTGCCTGTAGCCATACCACTGTGATGTCCGATCCCATCAGCTCTCAGAAGCTAAGCAGGATCAGGCCTGGTTAATATTTCGATTGGCGCTGCCTGGGAACACCAGGTGCAGTAGGCTTGGGAGAAGGACCTGGCAGCCCACTCCCCAAAACAGTCAGTCATTGAATAACCTATGAATAGCAGAGAAGCACGACAGTAGTGTTTCTTTTATTGTACATAGAGTCACTATGAGTCAGATACCCACTTGATGGCACCCAACAACAAGAAGTCAGCATTGCAGAGGATGTTTAAGCAAATCCTACATAGGAAAACAAATTACACAAATACAAGAACTCAGAAAAGAAGAAATCCATGAGAGGAACACATGAACAAATGAGAGCTAGCTAAGAAGCAACTTAGTAGCCAGAAAACCCCCTAATACAGTCAGGGGAGAAAGAAAAGAACAATCAGTACTCTAGCCAACTAGGAAAACAACCAATAAAATTACAGGAAACACCCAGGTTCTTCTCAATAATAACCCTAAATGTAAATAGTCTTAATGGTCCAGTTAAAAGATGCAGACTAGCATATTGTATTTAAAAAATAGAACCCAACTATTTATTGTGTCCAGGAAACCCACTTCACTGCCATAAAAAAAAAAAAAAAGAAAAAAGAAAAGATGGAAAATGATTTATCAAGTAAGAGCAAGCCAAAAAAGAACAGGGGTTACTATACTGATATCTGACAAAGTAGATATCAGCTCAAAATTAATCAGAAGAGATAAAGAAGGCCCCTGCATATTAATAAAGGGACAGTCAAGAACACATAAGAGTTGTAAATATATTTACACCAAATACTGGTGCACCTAATTTCATAAACTCTGTAAGACATAAAGGGACAGATAGGTCCAGATACAGTAATAACTGGTGAAATCATTGCCCCACTTTCATCAGTAGATAGATCATCCAAACAAACAAAAAATCAACAAACAAAACTCATAGTTAAAAAGCACCATAAATCAAATGGGGCTGTGATTTAGCTCAGTTGGTAGAGGGCCGCTCTTCAGTCTCTGAGGTCCAGAGTTCAATTACCAGCACTGCAAAAACAGGAGAAGGACGTGGCAAATCCACTCCTGAGGCACTCCTGAAACAATCAGCCACTGAAAACTCTTTGAGGGTCCCTGTGAGTCGGATGCGACTCCACAGCCCCTAACAAGAACATAGACCAAATGGATTTAACAGATATCTTCAGTATATTTTATTGAACAGCCACAGAATACACATTCTTCTCAGTTGCACCTGGAACATTTTCTAAAATAGAGCACATTTCAGGTCACAAAACAAATCTTGACAAAAAAATTGAAATCGTCTTAGAAAAACTGTAACATTTATTGTATCGTATTGCAGAAATCAACAGCAAGAAAAACAACCGAAACTACACAAATACATGGAAATTGAGCAATACACTCTTAAATAATCAATGAGTCCTTGAAGAAATCAGGGAGGAAATTAAAGAATCCCTAGAATCAAAAGAAAATGAAAACACTACTAAAACAACTGGGATACACCAAAAACAGTTCTTGTAGAAATTTATAGCTAGGAGCACTTACATCAAAAAAATCAAAGAGAACTCAACTAAATAATTTAATGATGCACCGTAAGGCATCAGAAGAATAAGAGCAAATCAAACCCAAGGTTAGTAGGTGGAAAGAAATAATAAAGATCAGTGCAAAAAATCAGTGAAATGGAGACTATGAGAACAAATACAAAGAATCTAAATACAATGAAACTAAGAGTTTGCTCCTTGGAAAAATAAACAAGATCCACAAACCCTTAGCCAAACTAACCAAAAGAAAGAGAGAGACGATTCAGATGAATAAAATTAAAGATGAAAGAGGGGTCATTACAACAGATATTAATGAAATACAGAGGAACATAGGGAATACTTATAATCTCCAAAATTGGAAAATATAGAAGAAATAAATTCCTCAATACATAATAACCTACTAGAATTAATCAAGAGAATATAAATAACTTAAACAGACCTATAGCAAGTAATGAAACTTAGTAATAAACCTCTCCCAACAAACTAAAACCCCGGACCTGATGGATTCACAGCAAAAATCTCCCGTGCTTTTAAAGAATTAACACCTATCCTCCTCAAAGTATTCCATAAAAAACAAAGGGAAAAATAGTTCCAAACTTATTCTGTGAAACCATTATCATACTAATACCCAAACCAAAAATGACAGAACCAAAAAAGAAAACCATAGACCAATTTGCCCACTGAACATAGATGCAAAAGTCCTCAATGAAATACTTGCAGACCAAGTACAGCAACACACCTAAAGATCACACATCACAATCAAGTGGATTTCATCCCATAGATGAAAGGTTGGTTCAAGATATACAAATCAATGGATGTAATACAGCACATAAATAGACTTAGAGACAGAAATCACATGATCATTTCAATATGTGTAAAAAAGGCCTTTGACAAAGTTCAGCATCCCTTCATGATAATATGTCTGAAGAAACTAGCAGCAGAAGAAACATACCTCAACATACTAAAGGCAATATATGACAGACCTACAGCCAACATCCTACTAAATGGGGAAAAACTGAAAGCTGTTGTTGTTAGGTTCTGTTTCCTCTAAAATCAGGAATGAGACAAGGATGTCCACTCTCTCATATTCAATATAGTGATTGATGTCTTAGCTAGAGCAATAAGGCAAGAGAAAGAAATGATACAAATAGGGAAGGAAGATGTCAAATTATCCCTGTTTGCAGATGATATGACCCTATACATGTATGACCCTAAGGAGTCCATCAGAAAACTCTTAGATCTGGTTCTTCAGCAAAGTACCAGAATGCAAAACCAATATTACAAAGTCAGCACATATATATATATACCAAAAATGAACACTGAGAAAGAAATTTTTAAAAGTTCCATTCATGGTAGCCTCAACAACAACAACAACAACAAAATCTAGGAATAAATCTAACCAAAGAGATGAAAGACCTTTGCAATGAAAACTTCAAAACACTGAAGAAAGAAATTGAAGAATACAATAGAAGATAGAAAGACCTCCCTTGCACTGTTCACTATAGCCAAGATAAGGAATCAGTCCAGATATCCATCAACAGATGAATGGCAGATGAATGGATTTTATTTATTTATTTATTTATTTATTTATTTGCATTACTGGGGATTAAACCCAGGGCCTTGCACTTACATGCTCTGCAAGTGCTAGACCACTGAGCTGCACCCCCAGCCCCCCCCCCCCCCTTTTTTTTTTTTTTTTTTTTTTTTTTTTGACTTTGAGACAGGGTCTCGCCAAATTAGGCAGACTGCCTCTGGTCTCTAACTTGAGATCCTCCTGCCTCTGCCTCCCAAGCCACTGGGATTACAGGCTTGTGCCACCACATCCAGCTGCATGAATGGATCTTTTTAAATGTATATATACAATGGAATTTTATTCAACTGTAAAGAAGAATGAAATTATGTCATTTGAAGAAAATGAATGGGATGGGAGATCATCATTTTAAGTGAACTAAGCCAGATTCGTCTGCAGCTGTAGACCTGTGGCATCCGATCCCGTCAGGTCTCAGAAGCTAAGCAGGGTCGGTCCTGGTTAGTACCTGGATGGGAGACCGCCTAGGAACACCAGAAGCTGTAGGCTTGGGAGAAGGACCTGGCAACCCCCTCCCAGAAATCAATCTGCCATTGAAAACCCTATGAACAGCAGAGAAGCACTGACCATAGTGTTTCCCCTGTTGTACAGAGGGTGGCTATGAGTCGGATACCGACTCGACGGCACCTAACAACAACAACAAAGCCAGATTCAGAAAGACAAATTCTACATATTCTCTTTCATATACAGAAACTAGATTTTTAAAAGAAATGTATGTATATATTATGTAAAAAGAAATGTATGTGTGTATGTATGTAAGATTGGAAAGTATAAGGAGATATATTTGGAGGGGGAGGGGAATTACAGGAATAATGGGAGGGGGTGGGAGTAATATGAGGAATAATGAAGGAGTGAATAAGATCAAAGTACATGATATAATTGTATGGAAATGCCATAATGAAAATCATTATGTTGTTAGATGCCATCAAGTCAGGATCAACCCATAGTGACCCTTTGTATTACTAAATGAAATACTCCCAGAAAGTGTACCATGCATGCCTGGCACCATGTCAGTGCTTCTCTTCTATTCATAGGGTTTTCATTGACTGATTGTTTCCAGATTGTTTTGGGAGTGGAATACGAGGTCCTTCTCCCATGTTTGCCATTTTTGCTGTGCAAGGATTGAACCCAGGGCTGCAGAGAACATGGAGCAAGTGCTCTACTAACTGAGCTAACCCCTGATCCTCAAATTCATTATATTGTACACTGATCAAAAAATAAAATAAGTTTTTTAAAAATTTGAATCTGTACTGAGCCTACAAACTTTTTCTCTTGTCGTTATTCCCTAAATAATATGGTACAACAACTGTTTACATAGCATTTGTATTGCATTATGTATAAGTAATCCAAAAATGATTTAAAGTATAAAAGAGTTTGTGATTAGGTTATATGTAAATACTATGCCATTTTCATGTAAGGTTGTTAAGTATCCACAAATTTTAGCATCCAAGGTAGCTCCTGGAACCAGTTCCCTCAGAAACCAATGGATAATTTTAATAATGATTAATATTCCACCATAGTACCCTATGGGATTTGCAGTGGAGATAAAGAGGTACTTTACATTAAAAGCCAGCACCCTTGCTGATTCTGAGCAAAACTTCAAAGTAAGATAATTCTGTCAAGTGTTAACAATTTACTGAGTATTGCTGAGATAAACTAAGCAAAGAAAATTCATTTGAAATAGAATATAAGTAGTCATAGACAAGAGATACAAATTATAACAAGAATTTAAAAGCAGTGGTAGTGAAGAATAAAGTTTTTTTAATCATCTTCTTTAATACTGTAGTGAAGGGCACTGATGTGGTTTGGACCATAGCTGAGGAGAGAGATTTATATTTACATAGAATCATTCATTTTCTTCCCTGCTCAGCTTCCTACTCTTCCTCCTAACTAAGCTTTCTCCCAAACTGTCATTAGGCTTGGACTTTCCTTGACCATAAACAAGGACAGGTAGAAAAGAATAGATAATACTTCATTAAACTAATGATTATTATTATTATTATTTTTTTTTTTGTGGTACTGGGGGTTGAACCCAGGGCCTCACGCCTGCATGCTCTGCAAGTGCTGGACCACTGAGCTGTACCTCAGCCCATTTTTTTTTACTTTTTTTGAGACAGGGTCTCGCTAAGTTACGCAGACTGCCTCTGGTCTCGAACTTGCGATCCTCCCGCCTCCGCCTCCCAAGCCGCTGGGATTACAGGCGTGTGCCACCATGCCCGGCTAAACTAATGATTATAATAATAGCTAACATTGTTCTGTCACATATATTTTAAATCAGATAATTCTGAGAGGTAGGTGCTATTATCATTCGCATCTCTTACACAAAAATCTCAAGGCAGAGAGTTACACAATAAGTGACAGATGTGGGAGTACCTAAGCAGTGTAGCATGATGACCTTAGCTTGTTGTTGTTGTTGTTGTTGTTGTTGTTGTTGTTGTTGTTGTTGTTGTTATGTGTGTTACTTGAGGGTTGAACTCACGGCCTGGCACACACTGTGCAAGTGGTTTACCACTGGGCTCACACCTAGCCTATTTCTTTTTATTTTTTATTTTGAGTCAGGGTCTCGCTAAGTTATGCAGACTGCCTCTGGTCTTGATCTCTCAGTCCTCCTGATTCTGCATCCTGAGTCGCTAGGATTATAGGCATGTGCCACCCAGACAGGACTTTAGCTTTCAACCACTGTGCTGTATCATACTGCCTGCCTGTCCATCGTGATGGCAGGAATGTTGTGCTGCCTCTCACAGAGGTGACCATTTCTACCTTACCTGACTTGCTCCTTTGGAATCTTGGCCTTATTTTTTGAAATATTTCTCCTTTTTTTTTAAGCCTTGTAAATACAAATCACCTTAGAAGAATTGAATTCAGATGTTTATTTTGTTTAAAATGGTCTGTGAATGTGTGTAAGTTTAGGTTTCAAGATTTTTTTTTTTATTTGTTAAATGTTACAGTTCTCTTACTTTTATTACAGATGCTGGCCTTGAAGTAAAAGTAAAAGACCCACCAAAAGGGATGATTCCACCAGGAACTCAGCTGGTCAAACCAAAGACTGAACCTCAACCAAATAAGGTTAGGGTGGAATGAAATCAGAAGTTGAATCAGTCAAAGATTTTTAAAATTTTTCACTAATGCTTCAAAATGGCCATCAAACATCTAACATTTTATTTGATTTATTTCAATATTTAAATTCTAAATTCACTAAATAAATTTGCAAAGTATTTAATGGGAATTTAATGATTTCAAAATACGTAACATAGGCTTTTTTTTTTAGTACTGGGGGGTTGAACCCAGGTCCTCACACATGCTTGGCAAGTGCTGTACCACTGAGCTTCTTTGTATAATGCTGTAATAATTTATAGGTGGTAGGTACATTCTATTATCGAAAGTTTACAGCTAACAAAACGTCTGTTGAAATTAAGTGTAAAATTTGCAAGGTTAAAATATCTTGTGCCATTAAAAGAAAAATTCATTTCCTGACATCTGGAGAGTAACTAAAGGAATTTTGGTAAGCACTTATTAAAAAGGAAATATGGGTAATGGAATTGTTATCATTGCCTTTTTAAAAGGTACTTTGATCCTTTTTGTTATGTCTTCAAAAATTAGAAAGAAAATGAATAGTAAATAAAACACAAAAATAATGTATGATCAAAATTGTTTAATTTAAAAATTTTAAATTAAAAAATTTATATTCATGAAGAAAAACTTCCAGAACTGCTTCATAAAGTGGCGAAAATGATGAGGTAATTGTGTATGAATCCCAGGGGAGTAGTTTGATGGGGATTAATGGCAATGTGTCTTTACTGTAACAAATTTTTTCTTAAAACACCATTTTTTGATTAACATCTCACCTCAAATATTAATTTTCTAAGTTTCTTTAGTATGATACACTTCAATACTCAGAAAAATTGTATTTTTATTATTGCTATAAGTAAACTACTATTATTTGCAAGGGGAAACTAGCTACAAATGATTTTGGAAAATTGTAATACCTTCAAATCTGTTTGATATTATCACTTACTACTTATAAGATCTTTATTCCATGTTTTCCCTCTCTCTATTTTTTCTTTTCCCAGGTTCGAAAATTTGTGGCAAAGGACAGTGCAGGACTCCGTATCCGTAGCCACCCTTCCCTTCAGAGTGAACAGATAGGCATAGTGAAAGTTAATGGAACTATCACTTTTACTGATGAGGTAATTCATAGAGAAATTCTTGGTAATATATTTTAGAGAGAAATTTTTTGCTTTGTTTGCACTATAAGGTTACTAAGTTTAAGGTTACCATGTTTTAAGCAGTTTGAGAAATCTTTTGGAAATTATTCTACAGGATGTGTTCTTTGAGTTTGAAACATTTCATTTATTTTCTTTTATTAAAGGAACATGAAAAATTGTACTTTGTACGTGAAAAGGACTCAATTAAATATAGTATAGTAAGCCTGTAGAAGTGCTCACTGAAAATGGATTTTAAATGAATTTTTAAAATATTGCTTTTAAATGTATTTCTTATATTGCTTTAACTTTGGATAATCCATGGTACATTTTTTTTTTTTTTTTGTAACATAGCTAAAGTGATTTCTAATTATTAAATCTAAGTTTAGGAGAAGGAAGACTTGTGTTCTTTTGGAGAAATGTCTGATTTTATTGTCGAAGCTTTTTATTTTCCGTAAGTGATTTCTTTGTGCTTTAACTCCTAAAAGAAATTATTTTTATAATCTCACATTTTGAATTATCATATTGCTAAGGCATTCCTTGATACTTTCTGTCAAACCTACTTTCTACAAAGACTAAATGCTTAATCTCCCTTTCCGTCATTATTTGCCTGCTCTGCCACCTTTCAGCCCTCAGTAGCCCCACAGGAGTTACAGAAGGGCATGGCTTGTTTTTGTTGTCTCTTTCCCATAGATCCACAATGATGATGGTGTGTGGCTGAGACTGAATGATGAGACAATAAAGAAGTATGTTCCTAACATGAATGGTTACACTGAAGCCTGGTGCCTCTCTTTTAATCAACATCTTGGCAAGAGCCTTCTGGTCCCTGTTGATGTAAGTAAAAAGTGGTTTTTAAAAGCATCATAGATAAAGTCTGTCCTTACTACAGAGCTTTCTTTAATTAAGGCTTTTCAGTTCTGAGGTAACCCACAACTAAGTAACTGTTACTTTGTAAGTGTTTGAATTCCTAAGGGCTTCTATGTAATGAAAATGGAATTTGGCAATGGTAAGGGCCTTAATGTTTATTTTGATCCATCAGCACCAGGAAGTAAAAAATTAAAACTAGACCACCAGGATTCCTTTCAAAGAGGTAGAAAATGAGAGGGGTTGGTAGGTTTTTGTTTGTTTGTTTGTTTGTTTTTAACTTTCTTATTCACTCTGTTTGAAATAAATTTCAAACAAAAATTTAAGAAATCAGGTACTATACATTCAGAAATATGTATAAATGCTTGTCATGTTGGCATTTTGCAATTATTTCTCTTGTGTTATGTGTAAATCTGAATCTTTTCTGTCTTGACTTGTAATACTATTATGTTAATGTAAGAAGGATTTTTAGACTTGTAGTGCTGTATAACATTCTAGTGAAGATGAATCCTAGTCACTGAGAGAATTCATTGAATCCCCTTAGTAGATGCAGTAGGAGAGTGGTTATAACTAAGGTTTACAAGGTGGCTATATCATGAAATATAGTAGCAAACACACCTTTGTAAAAATAATTTAACCACAAAGTATGAATTTCCTTCTTCAGTATCAGATGTATGTGTTCCCTATGACACTGCTAATAAAGACCACTGGAGAAAATTTATTTTAAAATAGACTTAGTATTTTAACAGTTGGAGTACTCAAAAATCAACATATAAAGTTAGTTTATTGTATCACACCACTTTATATATTGTGTTTGTTTTTCTCCTTGATAGTCCAGAATAATTTCCTCCAAATCAGTGGTTACATAAGATGATTCACTGCTAAAGAAAGTATTAGAGTTGGGCACGGTGGCACATGCCTGTAATCCCAGTGACTCGGGAGGCGAAAGCAAGAGGATCGTAAGTTCAAGATCAGAGTCAGACTGCGTAATTTAGCAAGACCCTGTCTCAAAAAGTAAAAAAAATGGCTGGGGGTGCAGCTCACTGGTACAGCACTTGTAAAGCATGCAAGCCCGAGGCCCTGGGTTCAACCCCCAGTACCGCAAAAATAAAGAAAGAAAGAAAGAAAGAAGAAAAAAGAAAATATTAGAACTTAATATTGTTTTGTGTATGTTTGATAGTAGCACAGTGGAGATTTATATTACTAATAGGTACATCATCAAAAAAGTTTGAAGTATTGGCCTGTTGTTCTACTGAGGCTAAACTGAACAATGATAAATCTATAATTAACATATTAAATTTTAAATAAATCAGACCTTAAATTTTCCTTAGATTTGTATGAACAGTTAAAAATCAAAAGAATGTTGATCCTCTGGGGGAAAAAACAAGGATGACTATGGAAGAGAAATAATTTGTTATTATCTATGGCTAAATTGGTTTTAAATAGTTAGAAACCACCTTCTAATATTGTAACCAGATATTTGTCAGGATTATGAAGATGGTGTCTTAAATGAGATAACTATAACAACCGTTTGTACAATGTTTAAAAAAGTTTTTTGGCTAACTTAGACTTTTGTGTTTCATCTTGGAAAATGTTCTTAAGTTCCTCATAAAACATTTTACTAGATTATATTACCTTTCTTCTCATAAAACAGTTACTAAGTTATATTATCTTTGTTCTCTCTCCTACTCTAAAATTTTCTTCCTAATTCCTTTGCTCATTTGAAGAGATGTTTTTGAAAGAGGAAATATTCACAAAGATGAATAAGAGAATAAATAAAAGTAGAAAAGGAGAGCAAGAAGCACTATGTAGGTCCCACAGTTTCATTTTGGAGTATTGCTCTCCTATTTAATGCTTTTAAATCCCATCCAAGACCGTTTATAACGTCTACTTAAGGTCAGAGAGAGAAGAGCAGTAACAAAGGTAAAAGAGAAGCGAAATGGACTGAGCCATACAAACCAATACTTATTCTTGGATTTTCAATGGAATATGAGTTGAAAGTTTGACTTAACTTGAAAAATCTGGGTGTAGAATATTGAAGAAAGTAAAATGAAGTACCTTTTGGTATTTTATGTTGAGGATTTAGGCGTGGTGATACATGCCTGTAATTCCAGTACTCAGGAGGCTGAGGCAAGAGAATTATAAGTTTGAAGCCAACCTGAACTATACAAGACCCTTTCTCAAACAAAACAAAAAATAAAAAAGGGAAGGAAGGAAGGAAGGAAGGAAGGCAGGCAGGCAGGCAGGCAGGCAGGCAGGCAGGCATGCATGCAGGCAAATATTTATGTTGAGAGATGACATTAAGTTATCTTATAATGTAAATAGCCTAAAGTGTCTGGTACCATTACCTTTTTTTTTTTTTTAACGGGAGTTAGTTACTTGAGATGCTTATAAGTTAAAAGAAATACAGTAGTAGAAAAAAAGAGAAATTAAAGGTGCAGACAAGAAGACTGAAAAAAGAAGGAGATGCCACTAAGGGCACATTTGTTAGAGAGGAAGGATATGTATGGCAATAAGTAAATTGAGAGAGAGGGAGAGAAGAGAGTGAATACCACAATTTTCTTAGAAAAATGAAAGCCATTAGTTAAGAATGGAAAGTTGAGTTAAGTTAGAGGATTTGGAAATAATGCAAAGATTTGAAATAATGTTTGTAAGAAATAAGAGAAAGATCTGATAAGAAACAAAAAATTAGTAGGCTACTAAGGGATCAGTGAGACAAGTGTATGCACCCAGTCTAGACACCACTTCCCCTCCCTATGTCCCTAAATGCCCAGAATTAAAAGAACCAAGAAAGCAGATCATAGTATTGGTTGGAATATTCTTGGCTGTGTGACAATAGGCACAAAAAAGACTGCTGATACTGATGAAACCAACTAAGATAGCCAACCATGAAATTATGGAATCCAGCCTAGTTTAGAATGTGAGAGGATAAATGGAGGGTCCAAGGAACTTGGAGGACTTAATAAAATCCTAGAACAGAATAGTAGATACACTATAGTTAAAGAGCTGGAAAGATATAGGCAATTGGCCTGGTAAAATAGATTTGTATTTGATTTCATAGGCAGCAGTTTAATGAATGAGATGTTCCATTACTTTGCCATGGGAGTGTAACTAAAGTACAGTACCAGAGAAAGTCACTGGTATTGCCTAAGATAGGAAGTTAGAGACTGCAGTTGGAAGATCATCGCATGGGCATGAAGACACACAGATGGTTGGCAACACTGTGACCTACAAGAGGAAAGATGAAAGTGAGCATGTTTTCCATTGGTGGAAGGGTCCTGTTGGATGCTATTTAAAATTGTGGGAGGGATGGGAAGTTTGACATTGGATTGGGGAGAATGGAGTAGTTTTGGTATAAAAATGAGAAAACAGATAGATGACATAAAAACTTAAATTTTAGGTAGCCACCAAAAGTCTTAGGAGGATGGCAAAATTAAGTGACCTAACAGATCTGCAGACATATCTGCTATAAAATCGTTTCAGTACAGGTGTTAGATAAAGACCCACAGAGTCATTGGCCTGGTATAGACAGGCACTGGCTTATTCCTTTCCTCTGCATCACTTACCACATATGTGCCAGGTTCTTTCTGGGGTTTCTCTCTCTCTCTCTGCATTGTGGGTGGAAGCAAGAGATGGGTGCCTGGACACTGCACCCAGTGGCGAGGCTGTGGCTGGAGAACAGAGTGTCATGAACAGGATGAAAGGACAGGAGTTTATTCACAAAGGAGGGGAAAGGAATGGAGGATTAGGGAGAGGAGAAAGAGGAGTTGGAGAAGGGAAGCTCTCAGCTGCTCTCTGTGCCATTGGGGCAGAGCCTCCTGGGTGTCCAGTGTCATTGCTCTTTCAACTCTCAGCCTTCACCGCTTCGGGGGCCCTGCCCTTGACTCCCCTGGAGTCTTGCCTCTTGAAACTGTCAGTCGGTGTAGGATATCTGGCATTGTAAAGGTCGGGGTCAGATAGAGGTGGCAGGCGGGTTGAAGTATGATGAAGGAAGGTTGGAGGAAGGCTGAAGGCTGGGACAGGCAGACAAGTAAATGGGCCTTGGGCTCTTAAGGAACCGCAAGGAACCGGTGATCTTCTCTTGGATAGTATTCAGAATGGCTGTTGAACTCTGTGCTCTGGAGTTTATGTGGCCTGATGGCCAGCCAATCAGGGGAATAGGGTTGGATCAGAAATGACCAATCGGATGCCAGGGGTGCTTTAGATACTACCATACCTTGGGTACCATCTTGGGCTACTAGATGGGAGAGGGGGAAGAGTGAGATATCTAGATGTATGGCAAAGGTGACCCACTGCTGTCTTGCCCCATAGGATTTAATGGGAGTAAATGACCTGGATATAGGGTAAGGGTCATTCTCCCCAGAGGAGAGGGGTCAATCCTCCAAGTGGCCTAGATGAGCTCTGGGGAACCTGCCATATTTGGGGTACTCTCTGTCCCCCTGGGAATTCCAACACATATGTTACTGGAAAAACACATTTCATCTTCCTCTCTTCTTAACTTCAGTTCATTTGAGAAAAAATCAACTATAATCATGGTTGATAATTGTAAAATACTATTCAGTAGAAAAATACTAGAACTAGTCAAGGATAAATACCACCAATTTAAGAAGATGACAAAAATACTGAAAAATTGCCTTTAGCAATCTTTATATCTACCTTTTTAACTTTTTCTAGTTAAGGCAATTTTATATTCACATCAACATATATAACATTTGAATTTTGACTTGAACAAACTATAGAGAGAAGCAAAGTAAGGACTGGAAATCTGAATAGTGACTCCATATTTGATCAACTATTTAAAAACAAAATTATCACAATAACCCAATGTAGAATTAGTTTTAAAGTGATTTTATTATATCATTTTATTTACTCTCATTTTCATTGTAGATTTGAGGTCTAGCTAAATTATGTCCTATCAGCAACATTTTTATTTAAACACCATTACTTCACTAAGAAATATTAAGTTAGTGTCCTTAGTTGAAATGTGTCTTTGTTTTAGCACTTCACTAATGCTGTAGTTTAGAGGTTAAATAGCATGAGACAATTATAACTGTGTATTCTTTAAGGTCTTGGGACAAATAGGAATAAATAGATGAAAAATGATGACCCTTTGACAGGCATTCATTATATATTAGAATTTTTTGCACTTTTTAAATTACACTTTTCAGTATTACATGTTAGTCTTTGTTTTCTTGTGTCATTTTTTGCTTCCATTTTAAAAATGTTTTATTATTTATTTATTTTTATTATTTTTTTCTTTTTTTGCAGTACTGGGGGTTGAACCCAGAGCCTCATGCTTGCATGCTCTGCAAGTGCTGGACCGCTGAGCTTCACCCTTAGCCCTTTTTACTTTTTGAGACAGGGTCTCCCTAAATTACGCAGACTGCCTCTGGTCTCGAGCTTGGAATCCTCCCGCCTCCGCCTCCCAAGCCACTGGGATTACAGGCATGCACTACTGCGCCCAGCTCATTTTTAAAATGTTTTATAATACTGCAGTTATTAATTCATTAACTGCTCATTCAACACATATTTACTCAGTCCTTTTTATAGACCAGATATTAAGCCAAGAAGGCAGGTGTTGGGTGGAGAGGCAGAAATGGATGCATTCAAAATAAGTTGAAGTACAAGTCATACAGGTCATACTTGGAGGGTACTCACAATATAATATAGTAGGCAAGCTGCTCAGATAATTAAGTTGCATTGGGATGACTTGTGCAGTGGCTTAAGTTAGAAGGTGGCATTTGAGGTAGACTTGAAGAAAAGTTGCCAAGGAATAAGTGAAGAAATTTCTAGACAGAGAATCACATGCTCAAAGTTATGAAGGCATGATATGCTTGGTGTGGATGATCTCTTATATTTGTTTTTAAGCTTCTAAAGGATAAGAACTAATTAAGGATTGCTTCTTACTCAGGGTTTGTTTCTTCCAAAGTATTAGATATTATACTTAATTCAGAGTAATCTTTCAATATTTGTTGATGTCTAATTTGAATTCTTGCTACTTAAAAGTCCTAACATATGCACACTCTTTATCATGATTGCCTCATTTCATTCTCAGTGTGACCTTGTGATGTTAAGTGTATTATTCTCTTTTTTCCAATGAGGAAATAAAGCTACTCATCAAATATCACAAGTGGGAAGTAGTGGAGCTAATACTAGAGCCCTAGGTGATGGGATTCCAACACCTATGCTTTTATGTTCAATATGCCTTGATCTAGTGGAGAGATAATAAGATGAAGTAATCATAGCTATAAAAGTCATATTACTTGGGCTATTTTTTATTGACTACACAAAGGCATTTGACTGTGTGGATCATAACAAATTATGGATAACACTTCAGAAAATAGGAATACCAGAGCACCTAATTGTACTCATGAGGAATCTGTACGTGAACCAACTTGTTTGAATAGAACAAGGGAACACTGCCTGTTTTAAAGTTAAGAAAGATGTGCATCAGGGCTGTATACTTTTACCATATCTCTTCAATTTATAGCTGGGATTTAGCACAGTTGGTAGAGCACTGCGCTGCAGTCACTGAGGTCCTGAGTTCGATTCCCAGTACCGCACCACAAAAATGGGAGAAGGGCTTGTCAATCCACTCCTGAGGCAATCCTGAAATAGTCAGCCATTGAAAACACTCTGTAGATTGCTATGAGTCAGACACGACTCAAAGGCACCTACCAACAACAACAACTTCAATTTATATGCTGAGCAAATAATCTGAGAAGCTAGATTTTGTAAGGAAGAACAGGCATCAGGATTGGAGGACAACTCATTAACAACCTGTGTCGTACAGATGACACAACTCTGCTTGCTGGAAGTGAAGAGAATTTAAAACATTTACTGATGAGGATCAAAGCTCATAGCCTTCAGTTTGCGACCAAACATCAACCAAACAAAAATCCTTACAACGGGGTCAGTATGCAACTTGATAATAAACGGAGAAAAGATTGAGGTTGTCCAAGATTTTGCTTTGCTTGGCTCTATAATCAACACCCGTAGAAGGAGCAGTCAAGAAATCAAAAGATGCATTGCTCTGGGAAAGGCTGTAGCAAAAGATCTCTTTAGAGTATTGAAAAGTAACAATGTCACATCGAAGACAAAGGTGCATCTGACTCATGCCATGGTATTTTCAGTCACATCATATCGTTGTGAAAGCTGGATGTTGAACAAAGGTGACAGGAAAAGACTTGATGCTTTTGAATCATGGTACTGGAGACGTCTATTGAATATACCATGGACTGCCAAAAGAAACAGCAGATCTGTCCTTGTTGTTGTTGTTAGGTGCCATCAAGTCCGTATCCAACTCATAGCGAGCCTCATAGGGTTTTCAATGGCTGACTGTTTCGGGATTGCCTTGGGAGTGGATTGCCAGGTCCTTCTCCCATTTGTGTGGTGCTGGGAATTGAACTTGGGACCTCAGAGACTGCAGCACAGTGCTCTACCAACTGAGCCAAATCCCAGTCCCAGATCTGTCCTAGAAGAAGTGTAACCTGAGTGCTCCTGGGAAACAAGAATAGCTAGACTGCATCTTACATATTTCGGACATGTAGTCGGGAAGGACCAATCCCTGGAGAAAGACATCATGTTTGGGAGAGTGGCAGGTCAGCTAAAAAAAGGAAAACCCTCCACCAGATGGATTGACACAGTGTCTACAGCAGTGGGCTTAAACATAAATAAGATCATGTGCCTGGCGCAGAGTAGGGAAGTGTTTTGATCTGTTGTACATAGGGTCTCTGAGTTGGATTGGGCTCAACGGCACCTAACAACAACAAAATTGCCAAATTAAAGCAGTATGAATTGTCACCTTAGTGATTGAATAAAGAAGAATACTATGACATGTATGTCAGTGTAAGAAAGCATATGTGGGGAATGTTGATTTTAAATTAAAATCCTAATGATTTGGAAACTACATAGTGTGAGCTGGTAGAATGTTTCTGACATTTTGGAAACTATAAGTAAAAAAGAGAGGACCAATTACACCCATAACATAGAAGACATTGACTTCCCTGGAATCAAGAGCTTAAAATTAATTTTTTGGAAAACAAGTCCACTTCTACAATTGAAGGTATTAGTGATTTAGAACTCACTTTCCTATTTTGTTAGTTACTTGTTTAAAAATGACAAATATACATTATAGGAGGGGCTGAGTGAAAGAGAAAGTTGTATCTAGGAAAAATAGTGATACAGCAGTAAATATGTTCTAAGGGGTCTTTATAAAAACGTTCACATTATTTGAATTCTTACAGAAACAACTTGTGTATTTGAACATCTCCATGTTTTCATACAAATCACTTCCTATTTAGGCTGTTGAGTGTTCACTTATAGAAAAACCAATGATATTCTAATTTGGGGGACCTTAAAGATTTGGAGTAGAAATGAAAGAAAAATATCCTTTTGTAATCTGTCGTATACCATCACCAGGGATATTTGGTAGACTTAGCAAATATTTCTTCTATTTTATTGCCAGTTGCATTCTTTTAAAAGAAAGGTTTAACATACTGCAGATTTGCTGGTTTTTAAAAATAGGTTTGTATTATGAGTTTACATAATATGTTTTCTTAATTATATTGTCTTAATAGAGCCTTGGCCTGCAGCTGTAGCCCTGTGGCATCCGATCCCGCCAGATCTCGGAAGCTAAGCAGGGTCGGGCCTGGTTAGTACCTGGATGGGAGACTGCCTTGGGAACACCAAAAGCTGTAGGCTTGGGAGAAGGACCTGGCAACCCCCTCCCAAAAATCAATCTGCCATTGAAAACCCTATGAACAGCAGAGAAGCACTCACAATAGTGTTTCCCCTGTTGTACAGAGGGTCGCTATGAGTCGGATACCGACTCGACGGCACCTAACAACAACAATAGAGCCTTAGTAATTATGCTATCCTTTGATGGTTATAAACTACTTCATTTCAGTCTTCAGTGATTAAGTTTCTTAAACAGAATGAGATTAAGAGGCAGTTAAAATAATACTATAATGGTTTATATGTGGTATACTTAACTTGCATGAGCTATGCTTTTTGCTTTAAAGTGGCCAACTGGCCGTGTTGCTTATCTAGCAGAGTGGTGAGGGTTTTTTTGTTTTTGTTTTTGTTTTGTTTTTTGTTTTTTGTTTTGCATGAGCATTTGGCATTTTTGATCACGTATTTTCACTATAATTATTAACTTACTTGGTGTCTTCTGTGCTTTGAAAAATAATCAGCTTTAAGTTGCAATTTGATGCTTGTTAGTTTAGTTAAATTTCAGTATACTTTAATTTTCTAATTTTCTTGATAGACGTTTTCTGCTTGGAAAATAGGATTTGAGAAGAAAATGATTTATTGTGTATATATGTGTCTCTATATGGTGCCATATTAATCTAGGAAATTATACAATATGAAAGCTGATTTACGTGTTTTCATAATGAGAACCTGAGACTTTGGAGAAATTAATATTATCATCAAGATGAAAACATTCCTAAATTTTCAGAAGTAAAGTACTCAAGTATTTTATTTTTAAACTCCAAGTTTCTGTTTGGTGAAGTTTTCACATGTGATAAATGCAATTTAATCTTACAGTATACTAGTATAGACTAAGAATTTTCTATAATTCCAGAAATGAAAGCAAAAAAGTATCAAATTCAAATTTACATATAAGTAACATAGGCAAAATTGATTTTATTGGCAATTTATTACCATGGCTACCAATTATATCAGTTGCAAATATCAGTGTACATGTTACTGACTCATCGAACATGTAAGTTTGCATATTCAGATTGAAGAAAGGTATATGCTTTAAATACTCTCACACAGTCAACACATTGCTTCTTTATTGCTATATTCATGTGCACTGTTTTTAACAATTGCTTTTCATTTTGCTTTTAATTGTAGAGTAATTTATGCTAAAAGATAGAAAATACTAAAAAAATTGTATTGTTTTATGTCAAAAGGTCTGTATCACTCTTCTCTGTATG
The DNA here is from genome assembly GCA_007922755.1 of Pedetes capensis. Classification (NCBI taxonomy): domain Eukaryota; kingdom Metazoa; phylum Chordata; class Mammalia; order Rodentia; family Pedetidae; genus Pedetes; species Pedetes capensis. The sequence goes on from VMDO01004564.1 coordinate 95,422, forward strand.
AGAGAGAAACTTTTGAGCAAACACTCCACAAATTCTTATATAAATAGATGAACCAGTAAGGACATCATTCCTTTTGTTGTTAGGTGCCATCGCGTTGAGTCCGACTCATAGTGACCCTCATAGGGTTTTCAATGGCTGTTTCAGGATTGCCTTGGGAGTGGGTTCCCATGTCCTTCTCCCATTTTGCAGTGCTGGGAATCATACTTGGGACCTTCAAAGCAGTGCTTTTCCAACAGGGCTAAATTCCAGCCCTCATCATTCCCTGCCCCCCCTCCAAATAGCATTTCAGTTTACTTTGCAATATTTCCACTTTACCTAGAGAGAGAGGACCCTATTCACTATCTATTTTAAAACTAGGGGGTAGTGGTATTGGTTTTAGTTTTGTTTTACTTTTATTTGTGGGCATTTTACTAGATGGTCATTTTTCTGTTTTATATGTCGTATGTCTTATATTTCTGAATTAGTATATATGGATATATATGGGTATGTATCTATATTTGTTCATACACATAGACACATGAGGAAAATAACCAGAGAAGAGTAACTATATTCTCATTATCTAAAATGACATAATTGCTCAGGATTTGTGATATCTCTTTTGTGGTGAAGTCTTAGATGATGGTAGTTTTTAACATTTTGAATGTCCTCTTTTTTGGTTCAAACAAAATAACAGCTTATCACAATGTTTATATAAGCAGTAAAACTGCAGTTACTGCTCACTGAAAAGATTTTAATTTTTTATCAGGTAAATATTGATATATAAATTGATAGCATATTATACCTAGGTAAAATGTATATCATTTATATTATTATTAAGATATTTTGTGAACATTTTATTTTCTGGTGTGAAATGTTCTTTAATAAAATGTTTTGGACTTGACAGCATAGAAATTCCTGAATGCTTTGTGATTTCCTAAACTTTGAGATGGAGAAAAGTAGACCTTTGGATAAAAGATTCAGATTGTGTCATTCCTTATGTTTAACAAATTTGCTAATAGCTTTCAGAAAAACATCTCCAAATGATTTTTTCCCAATTTATTAGAAAGAGGAAAACTGAAAAATGATTTAGGTTTCTTGTTTGGTTTTACTTTTTACTTATTTTTTATATTTTAAAAATGGTGGCGATTACTTCACATATACTGCATGCCATTATTCATGATAATAATTGCATTTTCTGTATAATTGTCATTGTTCACATTTTCTTTACAAAGAACATACTGTTTTCTGTTATAAAACAAATTGGGCTTTTATTAAAACAAAATGTACTCATTTAAGGAGTTTTAAGGTTTCCATCTCTCATAGATCATGTTAAGCTCTATAATAAAGTCTGGCTCTTGATTTTAGTAAATGGCATGACACACTATATCCATGGAGAGCTTTTGACAAAATTTGTTTTTCAAAACTTCTTTGGTGTGTGGTTTACTCAGATGGCTTCAGTTTCACTCTTGTAAAATAATGTTTTCCAAGTCAGTGCTAGAGTACAGAAAAATGTTAACTGTGAACACATCTTCTGCAGATGATATCCTGTTCCCTTTCTTTGTTGATATTTTTCTTTCTTAAACTTTGTTGCTCAGAATATCTTTAATGCTAGCCAAGGAGTCAGGGATTTGGACGTATTTTCATGGACTTCCAAAGCTTTGTTCCCGCAGGTGAGTTAACTGTAAGGAACAATCATACATTATTTAGGTATTTCAGCATGTACATCAGTTTTTACATTGTATCTTTAAAGGTTTAGCATAGGGCTAATATAATTTTATTATAAAAAATATGTGGTAAGTACCGCAATTTTTCCTCTATTTTTGCCAAAGAATATATTATTAGTTTAAATGAAACTTTTACATGGCTATACAGCTTTCTGACTACCTTCTCCAACAATTATAACCAAGTTTACTTTTTTCAGACCTAACTTATTTAGGTGATAAGGTTGTAACCCTCTGGCTCTTTAACTTTTTTCCACTGCCTAATTTTTCATGTTGCCCTTTGAATATTCATCTGAGAATGGGATAGGAAAGTAAAGAGAAAAAAAAATATTTGAATTCACCAATTTTATATGCTGGTGTCCAGGTCTCACATTTCTGTATTGAATAAAATACATATTTTAGGGTTGCTTGGGAATGACAAGCACAATTCTATAATTATATGTCTAATGGCTATTTTTATGCTATTTAATACAAAATAACCAGATAAACTTTGTTTTCTATTAATATGTATAGCGTCATTAATGATTCAATAAAACTATTTTAATAAAAGTTCATATATATTCTTTCAGTGAATACTTTGCAATCATTGAGTTTTGCCAAGACTTATCCTCCAGCATTACCCTGAATGATCAGAAATTAAGATTATTGCTATAAATAATTAAATTCTATGAGACTATAATTAAATAGCACTGAAATTGTTTTTCTGCTAAATCTATGCATATTTACTGTTACTTTTAATGTCACAATGTAGTTTTTAAAAGTCAATTGTAGTAGGGTGCAGTGGCACACATTTGTAATTCTAGAAATTTCAGAGGCTAAGGCAGAAAGATTGCAACTTTGAGGTCAGAGTTAGCCTATGTAAGTTAACAAGATCTTGTCTCAAAAATTAAAAATGAGTGCCGGGCGCGGTGGTGTACACCTGTAATCCCAGCGGCTCGGGAGGCGGAGGCGGGAAGATTGCAAGTTCGAGACCAGAGGCAGTCTGTGTAAGTTAGTGAGACCCTGATTCAAAAAGTAAAAAATGGGTTGGGCATGCAGCTCAGTGGTCCAGCACTCGCAGAGCTTGCAAGTGTGAGTCCCTGGGTTCAACCCCCAGTACTGCAAGGAAAAAAGAAAGAAAAAAATTAGAAATGAGTGGTGGTACAACTCAGTGGTAGAGCACTTATAAAATATGTGTGAGGTCTTGAGTTCAGCCTCGAGTATTACAAAAAAGTAATAAATAAACAAACAAATACCAGTTGTAAGCAGGACTAAAACTTGCCTTTTCCAACTATGAAATGGCATGGTACATTTACTGAAATTGATCATTCACAAATAGAAATTTTTAAATATTTTTTGAAAATCTTGTTAGTGTAGGAGCACTATTTAAAATTTAGATCTTATACTCATTTTTTGAATGTTCTCTTTACATATAAATTTATATTTGTATATGTATACATTTTTAAAAATACAGGTACATGGTTATATGAATGCATATTTTACATTCATTTTTAGTTGTAAATCTAGTCCACTTTCCAAGTGATTAAAATTCTCATTTCCAATAAATTGCCTATATGTAGCTAAAGAATGTCAGTACATACCACATAACTGTTATAGCAAGTGTAAATAAATTATTAGCTATAGTACATTTATAAGTAAAAATTTGTGATTATTCATCACCACAGTAAGATTTACAAAATATATCAATATCCAAGTGCAGTACTGCACAACTATAATTCCAACACTTAGGAGGCTTAGGCAGGAAGATAATAAGTTAAGGACAGTCTGGGCTACACAGTGAGTTCCAGGAAGCCTGAGCTACATAGCAACACCCTGTCTCTAAAACACAAAATTTTGTGAAGGCTAATAGTTTAAAATTTTTCCTGACCAATTATGTATGAATTAACAAAGTAGGCAGGAATTCTTACATTCACATATTTTTTAGCCTCAGAATTTTATTCCTAATATTTTGTTATATATATGGACATATATGTCTTAATATGAGACTATATAGGAATAGAACTATTGAGTACAATTTTATCTTGTATGATGTTAGTTTTTCATTTTTATTCAATTTATGTTAGATATTAATTTTAACCTAAGTTTTAATGACTGCCCCGTTATGATTATCTTTTACTCTATGTGACTAAAATTCATAGAGTCCATATTACTATATTTAAAAAGATAGTTTAAAATTTGATTTTTTTGCTTATTTTTGTGATACTACACAGTTGAACTCAGTACCTCACACATACCTCACAAGCGATCTGCCACTGAGATGCACCCTAGTCCCCCACTTTTTATAAAACTTTTTATTTTGAGACAAGGTCTCACTAAATTACACAGACTGCCTCTGGGCTTGAACTTGGACTCCTCCTGCCTCCACCTCCTGAGTTGCTAGGTATGTGCCACTATGCCCAGCTTACAACTAAGACCTTTTTTCTTTTTCTTTTTTTTCTTTTTGGTTGTACTGGGGTTCAAACTCAGGGCACCGTGGATACAAGGCAAGCACTGTACCCCTAAGCTATATCCTCAGCCCTAAAACTTGTTTTAAAGAAGTAATAATGGCAATGGAAGAACCTCCTGTATGGAACTTTTATTTACATTTAGTTCACAAGTAGAGGAATATGTCTAGATTAATATTTCTCTTTATTATAAAGGAAACCATCACTTCATTGAGATTGAACAGAAAATGTAGAGCAAGTTTTTTTGATTTTTTAAGATGACTATTTTCAATAATATATATTCATATGTATTTTATTTACTTAAAAATACATCTTCAATGCTAATCTCTCCTCCACTAAAAATAGAATCTTTTTCTGATATAAGCATTAATATATAACTTCACAGCAGTAGTCTAGCAAGTCTAGAAAGACATTTTCATTTGTAGTATACTAAGAAAGTATGAATTAAAAATCTAAAAGCATTTTTGCTTCTTAAGTATCAAATATTAAGATGTGGCTATATTTATACATATTTTTAAGTCACTGTTATCCATGTCCAGTTCTGCCCATAGTCTTCATATCTACTTAAAAGTAATTATTACAAAATGGGAAGAAATGAATATTTAGACTTTGTAAGAACATATCAACAATATAATAATATTAATATAATAATATAACAGTGATTCAGAACTATTCAGTAGTGTCTCACATTAGAAATTACTTTTATTCTTCCTCTTAAATATTGTATTAAAAGATAAAAGGAAAATCAAGGACTTCAATACTGTATTCTTATATTGTGGGGGCAAAAGCCAGAGATTCATTTGCTCTCTTGCAGTATTTTCTTCCCTTCAAATTTATTTAAACATCATTCCATGTTTTTAAAAACTAGTCATTAATCGTTGTAATCAGCTACTATTTCAATTATCTTTAGCTATGTATGCTCTTCCTTAATTGGTAGTATTGTAGGCTTATTATGACAGCTATTAATAGGAAGATTTTGAAAATGATAATAGTTGATATTTTGTTCATTTTTCCTTTTTTATTTCAAATTTTCAGGAACCTAAAACTAATACTGATGACTTTTTCAAAGACATAAATTCCTGCTGCCCACAGGAAGCAACAATGCAAGAACAAGATATGCCATTCTTGCGAGGAGGGCCAGGCATGTACAAGGTAGTGAAGACGGGACCTTCAGGTCACAACATCAGAAGCTGCCCTAACCTTAGAGGTATCCCAATTGGAATGTTAGTTCTGGGAAACAAAGTCAAAGCAGTGGGAGAGGTATGGATTCTTGTAGCTTCATGACTTTTAAGATAAAGATTTTTAATGTATTACGACCAAGTATCTCTTTCTTCCAAAGGTGCCATTTCCGTCATGGATTTTAAATGATAATGTTTTTGGTCTTAACTTGTATTGGAAATACTAACATAATTTTTTCTGTGCTTCTTTTCTAATAATTTTACTCCCAATTATCCTGTGGAAACAATACTTATATTAACAAATAATTTGTATTATATATATATAAATGTTCAATATTTGAATATATCTTTTTATCATTCCAAATGTACTATACCATTATGGATTATTAGCAGTTAAAATAATTTATGTGAATTGGCTTGGAGATGTGATCATATATATAAGAGGTTTCATTTCTTTGTTCCCATTCATATGTCTCACTGAAGTCCTGAGCAAATAAAATTATCCTATAGGCCACTGTGGCATTTGCCTCATCTTAATAAGCTTGAAGATGTAGTGTGTCATGCTATTTCTCAGGGTCAGGGTCATTCGCAAGTGACACTGTAGGTACTGTCAACCTAAATAGCAAGTATGTGGTGTTAGGACATTTTAGATGCTAAAAAAATGAGCCACATGTTTTGGGTAACACTTAAAATTATTTAGGGATGATCTTTGTGCTTTAAAAATAGTAATTAAAAGCTTAAATAAGTAGTATTTTTAAAAACTTTTTATTAATCTTTGTCTTACCTCAGGCTGTGGTCTTAATTTCAGAAACTAATTTCCCAATAGAAATGTATTGGAAAGATTACACTGTTCAAAAACACTTAAGCTATTTACTGGTTTTCAGCCTGAGTGCCCTGAAAGAATCAAGCCAATCAATCATGCTTTTTGTTATATACCAGGTAACCAATTCTGAAGGTACATGGGTGCAACTGGATAAGAACAGCATGGTAGAGTTCTGTGAGAGTGATGAAGGAGAGGCATGGTCCTTAGCTAGAGACAGAGGCGGAAACCAGTACCTCCGGCATGAAGATGGCAAGTTGGCTTAAATTTGTGATTTATTTTGATTAACCTTTCACATACATAAGTTTAATGTTTATTGTGTTATTTTGTGTCTTAAAGAGGTTTTAATGTGTTTATTTTTTAAGTAAAAGCAAAACTAAGGGTTTAAAATCTTAAAACTATCAAAATTGGTTTGTAAAATAAATATGAGTTCCAAATGAATGCCCAAGCAAAAGAAAATTAAAAGAAAATCAGAAACCTGTGAATCTAACTTTATAAAAACATGTTCTTTCATTAATATGAATTTGTATGCGTCATTCTACTGTGCAAGTCCAGGACTGAGGATTTCATACTTTCTGCCACAAGCTGGAACTTCAGTCTTCAAATCACTGGTTGCAGTACTTCTCCCAGACAACTTCATTAGATTGAATCTTATCTCAGGGAAGGGGCATTGAATAAATGCATAGCATCTTTCTGGGGTTTCCTATTTTGTTGTTAGACTTCCAGCTTTTAGCTTTATTTTTCAACATTCATCTTATTTAATAAGATTTTTCTTTTTGTCCCCCTCTCTTTATTCTCTTGGTAGCAAAACTTTATTCTTTAAAGTTCAGATATTGTCATTAATTGTATGAAGCTTTAACTGATCCTCAGAATGCCAAGAATTCCCTCTGAGTTCACAAATAACTTTCACCATTAAAACAAAACTGATTATACTAAAGTTAATTTTTATCTTTTCAGACACAGATTGTGAGTCCCTTGTAAACAGGCACAGGATTTTTATCTTTATGTTCTTAGTCCATAAACAGTTCTCACACATACGAACTAGTTGCTTACAAAGTTTTGTAAATGTGAGTTGCATTATAAACATGATAATTAGGAGACTGGCATAGTGGCACATGGCCTTTAATCACAGCAGTGTGGGAGGTGGAGGCAAGAGAATTGCAAGTTTGAGATCAGAGGTAGCCTGTATAACTTAGTGAGACTCTACCTCCAAATACAAAATAAAACGTTGGCTGGGAGTATGTCTCAATGGTTGTGCACTTGCCAAAAAGCATGCTTGAGGCCCTCAGTTCAACTTCCCAGTAGGACAAAAGAAAGAAAGAAAAAGAGAGAGGTGGGGGAAGAGTGAGAGGAGGGAGGGGCAGGGGAAGGAAGAAGGGGGAAAGGAAGAAAGGAAATGATAATTAGGATATCAAAGTAAGTAGATCAGCATAGACTTTTCTACCAAATCCCAAATTTATAGGACAAGGTCAGATAAATTATAGAACATGCTTCTAATTTAAAGTATGTTATAATTGAAAGTTCCTTTTGGTACTGGATACATTTTGAAAACTTTCTTTTTCTAATGAGCTCACAAACACAAAATCATCTTGATTTCTAGTTCATAGGGTGTCCACTTTTTTTTATTAAATGCCTTAAATAAGTTATTTATAATTATGAGTGACTTCACCAGATACATTAGTATATATTCAATAATATATCCTGTCATAATGAAAGTAAATTGTCTACTTAAGAGTATATATCCCATTTCTCTGTATTTACTCTGTATTTTACTCTGTATTTAATAAATGAAAATAGGTTTGTCATATGCTCTGCCAGCATTAAGCCGACCTGACTAGGATTTAGACTTAGATCAAATCTAAATATGAGGTCTTTTTTAAATCTAATTTCATAAAATCTTTCTTACAATTTTCTCTGTTATGTGAATAGGGAATAGCATATAAAAAATTAATGTTGTAGCTGTGGCTTTTATTGTAGAACAAGTTCTTCTGGATCAAAATTCTCAAACTCCTCCTCCAAGCCCTTTCTCAGTCCAAGCTTTTAATAAAGGGGCAAGTTGCAGTGCCCAAGGATTTGATTATGGACTTGGAAATAATAAAGGTAGGTGTTTAAAAGTGAGTCTTTTCTTTATCTAACTTAAATATTTTTTGTTCCTTTTTACCCATATTTTTCCCTATTTGACCACAAATATTTATTAAGTTAAAATTTGTTCCTAGGAAACAAGCACTTAAAATGTTTACAAAAGTGTTCTTTTTTCACAATATTGCTTTTTACTAGTTTTAGCTTAAGTTTATGGGAGTTCTTGTATTTTTTCTGTTTTAGAGGCAGCCATTTTGAACTTATATCCTAAAGATTTTATGTCTCTACACCTAGTAGAATAATTATTTTTATCATGCACCTGCTATTAGGAGAGTAAATGTTAATGAACAACAAAGAACTTTCTTCAGTGATCCACTTAAAATCAGAATATTACTGTTAAGTAATATTATACATTAGTTTTATTAAATATGAGTGGCTATGAATGTCTAACCTGGTTATCCTAATTCATATAGAATTAAATTGTATTTGAGTTTAGTGTGTATATTGAAATCAGACAGTTATAAAAAGAAAAATAACCCCAAATCATTTAAATATAAAATATATACAACTGTTTTGGATGCATTAATTGTGGAGATTAGTGTCATAAAAAGTTGAAACAAATACTTTGGGATGATTTATACCTATAATTCATCCAAAATTGCACCTTTGGGTAAATTCAGATATATTGTTCCTTTTTAGTCCCAGTTCCTGATTCCTTCAAAATATGACATATTGTCAGCAGGTAACATACAGTTGGGTGACGAGTCAGAGGGAAAAAGTAACCCCTGTGGAAATAATTTTTACTTCAACAGTTAATTTGAGCCAAGCATGGTGGCACAGACCTGTAATCTCAGCACTCAGGAGGCAGAGGCAGGAAATTGTGAGTTTAAGGCCAGCCTGAGATACATAGTTTGAGACCAGCCCTGGGCTGTATAGCAAGAACTTGTTTCACAAAAAATAAAACATACAGACATATATACCTATATACTGAATAAATAAAGTAGTTCACCGGACTTGATTTCAAGGAAGAAATGCAGTATGATACTACCTGTCTTGCAAAGCAATTGAAAAAAATGAAATAGTGAAAAAAATATAAAATTGCATCATAATTCAAAATAATTCAAAATAAAGCCACTTCATGTAGAATATCTTAATCACATTCCACAAAGTGTTTTTATGGGGGAACCTTAACCACAGATTTCTTTTTGACTCTTTTGGTTTAGTGTGTCTCGTGGTCATGGCTGTGACCTGCTCACTCACTGCTGGTAGCTCTGATTTCTGTTAACTGAAGCTAGATCTTCATAAGTGCAGTGCAAATGCTTGCTGGTGTTTTCTTCATGTTCCCTTTTCTCTACTATTGCCATGTCTTAAATTAAAATCTTGATGTTAACTTACTACTATATTTCTATAATAATCCATTTTAAAGCTATATTTTATTCAAATTGTATGCTTTCAGTCTTTAAAGTTTCATAGTCATTGTACTGATTGTGGTCACTATAAATCAGTTTTTAAAATATAATTCATTAAAACATTGTAAAAATAAAATAAACTTTTAAGAGACCCAAACATTACTGACAACATTTGTTATTAGAAATAAAAAAAAAACATTACTTTTTTAAAATGTGATTTGTTCAGTGATAGCATGTACTTAAGAGGCTTTTTAATACTCACATAGAACAAGGAATTATTAAGAAACTTAAATTTGATGAACTATAACCTTTATTTATTTTCTTTAGCAAAAGTTCACATTTTCTTTTACTTTTGGCTGTCCAAGATCAAGCTGTTTTGCAGAAGTGTTTTTCCTTAAAATAGTGTTTTAACAAGAGTTTTCACAATCTATAAAATCCTTTCTATAGTCTATATTATTTATATATTAAAAAATAAGGTCTAGGGGCGGTAGTACCTCAGTGGTAGAGCACTTGCCTGGCATGTCCAAGGCCATCCTGGGCTACATAGTGAGATTCTGTCTCAAAAAGTGGGATGAGGGAGTCGTATTTAACTTATGTACACAGTTGTTTCCATATAAATCTGTCCCTTATTGTTTCCATTGAAATTTATATCTGTGAATCTATTATATTTAGGAAATATGATTGGAAAATTTCTGTATCGAGTAGTGGGAATATGGAATTTTGTCCCTCTACTACAGTATCATTTAAATAATCATATTCCCACAAAGTTATTTATCTAAAATTACACCATTTCATATCCTTAAAATACTTTTACTAATACCCTTCATTTATAATTAAAAGAAGAAATGTCAGAATTCATATTTGAGGCACTATTAAAATTAAGTAGCTTATATTCATTTTTGTCTTATAGGACTAACATTTCATGTTATCTGTCCAAGCCAGAATTCATGCTTTTAAAAAATTTCTTTGGCAGTAGCAATCTAAAAGAGGAAAGTATTGAATTATGACTATAATATAGATATGTTGCTGAGTTAATAATAAATACACTGTTCCCATCAATTCTACATTTTAAAGAAATCTCATATTATGCTTATTTTCTGCATGAAATGTAATACAGATGAGACAAGGTGGTATTAGTCATTATTGAACACCATGGAGAAGACATCATTTACAATACTTAGATCTTCAAATATATACACACAGTCTCAAAGTAACTTACCATACATTCTTCATAGGTTTTTTTTATTTTCCCCAAAATATGGGGAAATATTATATGTGAATTTAAGCGGATTTGTTTTTGTAGGTGGGTTGCTATATAAGATTTGATGGAGTATGTCCATTGAGTGGGGGGACCTAAATAATGCAAAATTTGGTCCCTAATTTAAAGACAGAGTTGTCCAAATTTCCCACCTTTCTGAATCGGTGTAGTTTTATTTAGTGTATGATTTATCTGAATGTCATAAAACACCATTTACTTTGCCATTTTGGATGTTAATGAATGACAAGTTGTAGTTTTGACTGTTTTGCCCACTGCAGGTGACCAACTGAGTGCCATTTTGAATTCCATTCAGTCACGGCCCAATCTCCCAGCTCCTTCCATCTTTGATCAAGCTGCAAAACCTCCCTCTTCCCTAGTCCACAGCCCATTTGTGTTTGGACAGCCCCTTTCCTTCCAGCAGCCTCAGCTTCAGAGTAAGTTTGTCAGCCTTACTTGCCTCATTAAGCATTTCTGAAGCTTTGTTCTGAGTTGTTTATCAGTCTAATTATCAACTCACCTGACTGGTTTCATTTAATTAGGATGTTATCCCTCCCATATTTTAAAAGTATTTAAACTATTCAGAGCTAAGACATTCTGCAGCTAACACATTTATTTTTAATCACACACTTTTAAATTAAGTGAAGTTATTAAAATATGACTATTATGCTTCTGTTCTAATTGTAGCTTAAGTAAATATATACTATAAAACATGTTAAGAGAAACATTTATTTCAAATTTTCTTTTTTTAATATACATGACTATGATGAGCATCAATTACAGGGATAACTTTCATTGCTTTACATTGGTTTTTGTTACGTTGAGATATTCCCTAAAAGAATAAATATTTCACTATAGGAGTATGTGGGAGAATGTACTTATTTAGGCAGGTTTCTTTGTTTCTTCTAAAAATGAATTTGAGATCTGTGAAATGCATAGCAGTTTAGGTTTTCAGATTTTCTCAAATTGTCAGATCCCTTCTTCCTTTGTATTTTGTTGTTTCTAATATATTATACTGATCATTTGATTTCAATTCTACTTTCTAGGTAGAATACTATCCATAATAGTAACTCACATTGGTTTGGAAAGTACACCTAAACAAACTCCCCTTACCTGAGTATTCTTGTCTTTTAATAACTGCTTGAGCCTTCCACAAAAACATCTCAAAGCTTCTTGGAGTATGACAGTATGCTCTTCTTTGTATTCAGTTCTCATTTTGTTTCTATAAACATATTGACTGAAAGAAATAGTTTATGACAGCCTCAGTATATGCATCCATTTTTTGGATTTAAACACATCACCTTTTTGCTTACAATACATTTACACTTAGGCCAAAGTTATTGATAACTGTTATTAGGGTTACTTAAGAAGATGGATTGACACAGTGTCTACAACAATGGGCTTAAACATAAATAAGATTGTGTATCTGGCACAGAATCAAGGAGTGTTTCATTCAGTTATACATAGGGTCGCTAGGGGTCAGAGCCAACTCAATGGCACCTAACAACAACAACAACAAAAGAATGCTAGCTGATTTTCTTTTTAACCAGAGTAATGCATAGTTAGCAAATGATGTTATTCATTATCATATTGTTATATGCCTGAGATAAAGAATATACAAGAGTATAAACTTGACTGGGTTTACACTGTACAGTAGGCATGTTTAATCAATTAGTTTGGACATATAAGTGCTATCAATTTCTAGCTTATCATGTCTATTCATGTATAATCCTCAAATGTCTCTCAAGAGAAGAATTTCAAGGAAACAGACTAGTGTCACCATGTGCAAAAAAATTTTTTTCCCTTCTGTAATGAATATTATTTCAGAAGAATGAAAGAAAATTGAAGACATTAATTTTATGAGGGAACACATTTTACATTTAGAGGTACCCAGGTTGCAGAAGTTTTAAAGGTAAGGACAAGGGAAAAAACACAAAGGAAAACCATTACAATTGGACTGAAATTTTATATTAGAGAATTCTAATTTAGAATTTAGAAAATCCTTTTAAAACTGAATCTGAATTTAATTTCACATTCAATTTTAAAAGAGAAATTGTCCTGGAAATGATGCTATATTATGGGATGACAGGTGTAGCTCAGTGGTAGAATCCTTGCCTGCTACGTATGTATGAGCACTTGGGTTTGATCCCAACCACGACAAAACAAAAAAGAAAATACTATATCAAAAGAAATAGTAAGGACCTTTTTGATCCACCTCAAGGGGCTTTGCAAGTCTTCATAAAAGCAAATTTATTATTTTTATTTTCGAAAATTTACCAAACTATTTCAAGACAAAATATAAAGACCATACTGAATTTAGATTTGTCTAGTTATCATGCATTTCCAGGTGACATTGTGTCAACATAATTTTACATGTATTGTGCATGAGTATTATTAGTACCACCACTTCCTTGCATCTTGGAGCATATTTGAAATCGTGGCCAAAGATAGTTCTTATTTACCAATTTTCTGAATCATTCCTCTTATACTCCAACAAGAGGAAGTACTTAGATCTTTTTCAAAACCTCATATTCTCAGCAGAATATCACTGAACTATGACTTCCAGTTTCCAGAAGTAGAACTTTAATTAGTATAACTTTAAAATGTATGGAATCTGAACAATAGTTCTAATGTTTTGAAGATGATTTAGAATTTTTTTTTTACATCATTTTGGGAAAAGTCGGTCTGTCAAGGTGCTCATTGTTAAGACTCCCTGAATAAAATAATCTTCGCAGAGCTTCGTTGGCATGCTTTCTGCCAACACTTTACCTTGCTATGGAGGGTGGCTTATGTATACCAAATGAAGATTGTTTTTGTCTTGTGATTTTGTGATACTAAAATGAAACATTATATGTAGATGACCATATTTACTAAATTTTGCTTACATTGATAGTCACCACTATTTGCTAAGCAGTGTATTTAAGCACTTTAATATATCCTTGTTTGAGATCACTTCTGTTTTCTCCATTTTATAAAACACAGGCTTAAAAAGGAAATAATTTTCTCTAGGAACATACATAGTAAAATGGTAGAGCCAATACTTGAGAACACGTCTACTGACCACAAAGGCCATATTTTCAATATTCAGCCTTGCCAAGATAGAGAATATGAATTTGTTCTTTAATGTATATTTTTAAAATATTCTTCTCATACTTCTAACACCTAGAGTACTAGTTTTGATCAGATTATTTTCCTTTTTATAATTTAATTTTTAAAATGGAGCAATAGTTTTGAAAGAAAAAAAGGCTTTTCTAAATCTTGTGAAGACATGTCTTCAGTTAACTAGATAATACTATGGAGACAGATACACTGCTCATATTTTAACTTTAGCATTTCTTGTGAGCATTATTTTCAGCATGTCAACAGGGTTTTGCTGTTGTTTTTGTTTTTCATGAAGCATGATTTTTTTCACTATTAGCAAAATTATTTTGATTTTCATACTGTTTAGTTCAACTATTATTCTCGTGCAGTAGGATAATTAAAGAAATAAAAGTTACAGATTTTCCTTGTGTTACCAAGTATAGGTGCATATGTAGGCGTGTGAAAGAGAAGGGTACATTTAGAATTTTTCTTTACCATTCTGTAATTAATTTTTTATTTCAAAATTTGTTATATAGTTCTTAGAATTGATAAGCACTTTGGCAATAAGATTCCAGTGGACTGAAGCAGAGAATAGTATCTTTGATTGCTTTCTTTAAGAATATAACATTCTTAAAATAATATTTGCTTTTTCAATATTGCATTTCATGTTTTCATAATCTTTTCTTATTTTTTAATGCCTCATTTTATGTCCATAACTTCTGACCACGTGTTATACATCATAGGTATTCAAAAAGCATTTATTGAGTATATATGACTAAAATTATCACTTCTTCAATTTATGATCATTTGTTTCTTATGACACATATGACATATATGGCAGTATTTACTTAAAGTACATCTTCAAAGAGAGAAGGAATATTTTTCTCTTAGTAATTAAATTAGTAATACGATAATGTGTAATAATTCTGGTTTTATACTAATTTAATTCTTAACAAAATTCTCCAACTGAAAAAGTATACTCCAACAAAACTGTCCAAGAGGCTAAATAGCTTATTTTTTAATAGAAAATAGTGGTAATAAAACTTAAGACAATTTACTATTCTCCCAAAGATTTTAAACATGTAATGTACACTATATGTCAAAATATGTAGTACTTTCAAGCCTATACATGTTAGTTGTACGTTAAGAATTGTTTTTCTATTATATATCACATTTTGAGATGGAACAAAATTGTTAAGTGGGAAAAAGTCTATTCATTTATCTACATGGTTATTTGGTTATCTGCATGAGAATTACTAACATAGTAAAGCTCTATTGGTTGATTTAACAAGTAGAGATACAGTCACAGGAAGATTTTCAGCTCAAATTTTTGCTCCAGCCACTTATTAGCCTTAATTAAGTTACCTGACACATCTCAGCCCTCATTGGCTCATCCATAAAATGATATGCCCAGTAAATATTATCTGCTGATACTGTTATTGCCTTTTGATACTTAAATACTTAATATCTGTCATGCTCAAAGAAAGATTTGAAAAAAGTTACAGTCTGAGAGAAAGCAGTCTGTTCTCAGTGTGGAATGAGTTGCAGGTAGGAATTTAGAAGGAATAAAGGAGGTTTCCTAAGTCAAATGTCTATTGTTACAGTATAACTTGGTTATTTATTTTGAGATTAATTTTTAAGTAGTTAGACTATATTTAGATGTTCATATGAATGTCAGCATAAAAGCCAAGTTTACTCGTAAGAATTAGAAATAATTTCTATCCCAGATTATAATCATAGCATAGCATTTGTCATTCCTTGTTTGTTTGTCTACAGTGAAACCGTGTGGATGGAGCACTTGACTTGGAAAGGAAATCT
>VMDO01004564.1:111305-123658 GCA_007922755.1 Pedetes capensis
AAACACTATTGTCAGTGCTTCTCTGCTGTTCATAGGGTTTTCAATGGCAGATTGATTTTTGGGAGGGGGTTGCCAGGTCCTTCTCCCAAGCCTACAGCTTCTGGTGTTCCCAGGCGGTCTCCCATCCAGGTACTAACCAGGCCCGACCCTGCTTAGCTTCCGAGATCTGACGGGATCGGATGCCACAGGGCTACAGCTAATCTACCTGTGTTTAATTTATTTATTTTATTTCATTTTCATTTTTATTTATATTATTTTTATTTTTTTTATTTTTTCTCTTTGTGGTACATGGGAGTTGATCCCCAAGCCTTGAACATAATCTGCAAGTGCTCTACCACTGGGCTGCACCCTCAAATCATTTTTTTGTTTTTAAGTCAGGGTCTCACTATGTTACACAGGCTGCCTCTGGCCTCAAACTTGTGATTCTTTTCCTTCCACCCCCCAAGTCACTGGGATTATAGGTGTGTGCCACTGTGCTTGGTCCTGACCTGTGTTTTAGTTTCTTACTCTAGTTTCAATCTAATCTGCCTCCAACTAGCTTTGTGACACAAAGCTGCTAAGATTTTTTTCTGCTCCTAAAAAAAAAAATTATGTGATGACTTTCAACAGAGATTTTAGGAATTCAGGTCAGCATTTACTCAATATTCAAATTCAATAAAAATTTCTACACTTGAACCTATAGCGTCTGTCACAGTGGCCAATATGTTTATTTTCATTTTGACTCAAACACCTGTAACATCATTCAAATCTTTTATCATTTTAGTCCTTGACTGGAATATGTATTCGCTCAGCAGAGCCACTTTCCCTTTGGTGTGAGCTAGGTTTGTTTGCTTCTTCAGCAGCAAGTTCTCCATCAACCTTCACTTCATCCTAGAATTCAAACCAAAGAGAATGCTGATGATGGTCATAAGACAATGTGTCCTACTGCATTTGTTTGCCTTTGCCTGCTTAGATCTGATCTTTTATCTCTCTTTCTTCCTCCTTTTCCTTATTGGCTAGTGTGTTTTTATATCTTTTATTAACATCTTTCTTCAGATGAGTTACTCATTGTTCCATTTATTCACCTGCTTTTATGAAGAACATATGCCTACTCCATGCATGTACTGAAATATCATACTCATTCCCATTAATGTGTACAATGAATGCATATTAGTCAAAATTTTTTGAATTTAATAAAAATAACATCATCACTGATCCTGACGGGCTTCCACAATATCATAGGACACAGCCATGTTTAGAAAAAAAATGTCGTATTTTAAATGCTACAGAAACATTTTTGACAAGGTACAACGGATGCATAGGAGAGAAAGCTCCTGAGTCAGCTAGGAAAGCTAAGAGAAAGAAGTTAGAAAAGAGGAGATCCTTAGTCAGTAGTGAAGGATTTATAAGAATTTATCAGGCAAGGAAGAATAGGGACAGGGAATGAGGTTAAAGGAACATTCTCATTATGAGAATAACATGAACAAGTTACAGGGAGCCACTGAACCAACAGATATTTATTGAGCATCACACACTTGCTAGGCACTCGTCCAAGCACAGGTCCTGTAAAGAGATCAGACTGTGACTTGTAGTAATCCAGGTGAGAAATTATGACAGCTTTACCAGAGAGGATAGTAAGTCATGGAATATTGGATATATTGTGAAAGGGAATCATGAGGATTTGCTTACATTGAACAAGCAGTGAGAAAAAGGAAATAGAGAAGAGTGACTCAAAGTTTAGCTTAAGCATTTGGAAGAACATTGTTTTCCATTTACTATGGGGGTTGCAGAAGAACCAGGTCTGGTGGGCAATACAGAGACTTAATTTTGGACACTATACTGGCAAGCAACTATTTTGAAACAAACCCCAAATGAGCACTATTTGTTTGGCTCACAGTTCTGTGGATTGACAGATTAGGCTGGACTCAGTTGGATAGTTTTTCTGGTCTTGGTGCAGAATTCCCCTATCCATCTGTAGTCATCTATAGGGCCCTTCACAGCTTTGTCTCTGGAGATTGACCATTGCCTGGGATAAAGGGGGTGATTAAGTCAAATGTCTTTTATTTAGCAGACTAATCTGGCTTTATCTGAATGGATTTTGCAGGATCCTGAGAAAGCAGAAGCATGCACAATCTCTTAAGGCTTAGTGTTGAAACTGGAATATCACATCTGCCATGTTCTGTTGATCAAAGTAAAATACAAGGCCAGCCTATGTTTGAAGGTAGAGAAATATACTCCATCTCCTGATTAGAATTACTGTAAAGGAGCAAGGATACAGAGAGAGGAATAATTGTGGTCATGTGAGAAAACAATCTATCTCACATGTGTTAAGTTTGAGTTAACTATTAAATTTAAATGGAAATATCAAGTTGAGATTTATTTATCACCCCAGAGTTCAGATGCAATGTCTAGGCAGGTATACAGATTGGTATTCCACTAGCTTACAGTAGAATACTTTCAGAGTTGGTATGTATAGATGATATTTAAAGCTATACATGTGAATGAAAGCAGCACCAAAGTAGCTATAGATAGGAAAGAGAAGAGTCCTTAATACCAAGCTCTGGGACACTGTCATTGTTTAGAGGTGGGAGAGAGGAGGAGAAATTGATTAAAAAGACTAAGTACCCATAGAAATAGGAAGAAAATAAGTCAGTATGGTATTTTTGGATACCAAGTAAAAGAATTCTAAGGCGATTGTGGTAAGGTGTATCAAATGTTGCTGACAAGTCTCATAAAGTGAGGACTGAGAGTGAGCCATTAGATTGGCAATGTGGAGGTCATGATGAGCTTGATCAGAGCAATTCCAGTAGAGTGAGATGCCAAAGCATGGTTAGAGTGAGTTCAAGAGAGAGAACAGGAAAGAAAAATTGAAATCTGTCAAGATTTGCTTGGTCAAAAGAAGGAAAAAACAGTGATACCAGAAGGGAGGGATTTGGAAAGGTTTTTGTTTTCTTTTTAATAGAAAAAAGGTAAAATCAAGGTTGTCTTCTAATTAAAATAATCCAATAAAGAATGATTCAAGAGAGAAAGGATAGTTGCTAGGACAATATTATTACATAGGAGAGGGAATAGGATCCAGCACAAAATAGAAGGGTTGGTTAAGTAGAAGCACAGATAAGTTTATCCATACAATGGGAGAGAGAATAATGTGGTGCTGGTATCTCAAACGTGTTCTCCTTTGTTTCTTTTTCCTCAGCAAAATAGGAAGCAGTCACCAGTTCAGAGTTAGCATGGAGAGAGTATATTGGTGATTTCAGGAAAGAGGAGAAGATATGAAATAGTTGAAGGTAACATGTACCAAATATGTACCACATCTGAGGCCCCATTTTAACCACTTTATCTGGATCAACTTTGATCCATGTATAAGAACATGATTCATTTGAGAAATATTATATATTTGTAGATTAACCTGTAAGTGGCCTAGTGTAGTATCTTGCACTAGAAAGAATGGGCCAGATCATGAAGGGTCTTCTGAGCCATATTCAGTGGTGTAGACTATATTCTGTAAGTATGTTGAATAAATGGAGGAAACAGATAAAGGAAATAGTTTTGTGGTATGTTAAATAAAAATAGTGATATGATTACTTCTATATATATTTGTGCTGGGATTTAGCTCCGTTGGTAGAGCACTGCGCTGCAGTCTCTGAGGTCCTGAGTTCAATTCCCAGCACCACGAAAATGGGAGAAGGACCTGGCAATCCACTCCCAAAGCAATCCCGAAACAACCATTGAAAACCCTATGAGGGTCGCTATGAGTCAGATACCGACTCGATGGCACCTAACAACAATAACAATATATATTTGTAAAAGATAACTGAAAATATTATGAAAAAGGTCCTAGAGAAAGGGAGAATGCTGGAGGCAGAGCATCCAGAGAGAAGCTAAGTAGGACTTAAACTAGAATTAACTGCTGGAGGAGTGTAGAAGGAACAAGTGTATAGTCATGCAATAAAATGTACAGTGCCTGTTTATCACAGTTGTGGAGCTCAGAGAAGGCCGTCCCCTTTTCTGCTTTGTTTTGAAAGATAATATGCTTACCTGATACCAAAAACATATTTACTAATATTATGGTTACATGGTAAGTTTGAGGCTAACCTTGGCTACATAGCAAGGCCCTATCTCAAAAATTAAAACAAAAGATAAGGAGGGAGGGTGAGGGGTGGGGAGAAGTAGTATCTTATCCTAAAAGCATTTTTTGCTTGTGATTTATACAGAATGAAAGGCAGGTTTTAAGAAAAAGTGCATTCATTGGGGAAGCTTAGCTCCAGTAGGTTATAATTTGAAATTTGGAAATATATTTAGCATTCTCATGACCAACAATGGTATTGTTGGCTAACTAGTTGAAATACAACATTAAACTATACATATTTAGCAGAAATGAATCATTAAAGCATGCTCATGATTTTGCACCTAATTAAATTTAGTAAGGATTAGGTCTATTATATCTTCCAGTTTGTTAGTCCCAAAATTCTGCACTGCAATGTGTCTTATTATTTAGACTTAGCAAATTTTTTTAATCATTTTAAGCCAGATTTCTCATCTTTATCATTAGACTGTCTTTCCTGCTTGGATTTACTTAAGAAATCTATACCATCAGCAGCCTATGTTATATGATGATAAAATAAATTTATAGTGTTCAAGGGGCTGAAGAAGCCATTCTACTCTCATTTTGGAGAGAGAATTCTCAGTCACTTACCCAGTGTTATACAGTTAGCTGACAAATCTTAAAACTTGAATATGAGAGTCTACTAATTCATAACAGAGTTTTTTCTATTACCTCTTCATTAATGTTACATAGACTATAAGAATTACAAAAGACAAGAGGTCAGTTGGTTCAGACTTATTTGCTGTGTTCAGTCTCTAAGGTAACTCACAATATCACAAGGCTATTTGAGTGTACCTTCTTAGTGTTTGTTAAATACACGGGAAATGTTTGGTGTGGTGGCTCACACCTATAATCCCAGTGACTCGGGAGGCAGAGGCAGGAGGATTGCAACTTCCAGGCCAGAGGCAGCCTGCATAATTTAGTGAGACCCTGACTCAAGGGAAAAAAAAAAAATACTAAGGAAAGAAAAGCTCCTTACCCCCCCCCCCAAAAAAAATAAAAGAACAGTCCCTGTACTTTATCTGATGTTAACACCCCATTTTAAGGCAGTAAAACTGACACTTACCTTTTTCTCCTTTCTCCAAATACTACTTTTAAAGTATCTTAACAGCCAGGTGCTGTGGTGGATTACACCTGTAATCCCAGCAACTCAGAAAGCTAAGGCAGGAGGATCACCAGTTCAAGGACCGAGACAGCCTGCACAATTTACCAAGACCACATCTCAAAATAAAAAAGCAGCAGGAGCAGGGAGGTGGAGGGTATGGGTTCAATCCCCTCAGTATCTGTGAAAAAAAAAAGTGTGTGTGTGTGTGTGTGTGTGTGTGTGTGTGTATCTTATCAATCAGACATGGTGGTGGAGGCCTATAATCTTAGTCGTTGGGAGGCTGAGGCAGGATATCTCCAGTGCAAAGCAAGCCTGGGCTACATAGCAGGGTCCTATCTCAAAAATTAAAACAAAATTATAATAAAAGTATCTTTATCTAAAAGCATTTTTACTTGTGGTTTAGGTTTTAGGTGTCTTTAAGCTAAGCATTGTATCCATCTCAGGATAGGATATTACTTCTGGAGTCAGCATATGGTTATGGTTAAAATTAATCACCTGTGATCAGCGTCTGATTTCTTTAATGTATAATTACTACTTTTTTTGGTAACTAATAAGCGATTTGTGGAAAGCAAGATTTCTATTTCTGAGAATGTCTCCAGTCCTCCTGTGTCTCAGGTTGTCTCTGAAAGAGCAACCCCTGTCTCTTCTTAGAACCTTTTGAAGTTATTCTTTCTGAGATCTAGGATCCATACCTATCAAATTATGCTCAGAAATTTCCCATCTCAGATATCAACAACTGAAATAAATGCTTTTGCCTCATGTTATTTTCTTTAACTGTGTATTCAGTAATATGCTATGAGTATGTTTTATTCAAGTACAGTTTTACCTGAAAGTCATTTAAAGAAACATTTTTCATCTCATATTGTGTTCCATCTTCCTTTCTACATTCAGATCATGTAAATTAATGTCATAGTCTAGCGAAAAGCTTATTTCTGGTTTATCCTTAAATTAGAATTTGTTCTTTCACTCTTTTAGTATGCTAGCATTTAAGTAAATAAATTTTTTTCTTATCCAATGTATTGATCTCCTTTTCCATCCACATAATTCCACATTTCTTTTGATAAATTTACCACAAAGGATACTGGAGGTATTGATGGTGCAGCAATATTGCACCTAAAGCTCTCAGTCCAGACTACTGCCATAGTTAAGATTATACATAGCTAAGAATATAATCATCATCACCTTATTATAAATCCTCTCCAGCATTGATAGAAGTGGGGATAATAATACCTCTTTTTTTTTTTTCCTTTTATCACAAGGTTGTGGATCCAATCTAGGGCCTTGGGCATGCTAGGCAAGTGCTCTACCACTGAGGTACATCCCCAGCCCAGTTGTACCTGCTTTTTAATCTGCATGTTGTTTGGTTACTCATATCCTTTGGCCAGGTTGAAGGTATAATTTACTGTCTCTACAAAGGCTAACAAACTTTAAAAATATTTTTAGATGATTTTAAAGTAAATAATTTCCAGGAACTCTGAACTATAGGATAGACCTGACCATTTACTGCATGTTGTGAGAGCTTATCCTATCAAAAATATCTGAAGTCCTTTCCAAGTATGTTGTTGTTGTTAGGTGCTGTTGAGTCGGGTCTGACTCATAGCAACCCAATGTAGGGTTTTCAATGGCTGAATGTTTTGCGATTACTTCAGGAGTGGATTGCCACATCCTTCTCCCATCTTTGCAGTGCTGGGGATGGTACTCAGGTTCTCAGCATAAAGCAGTGCTCTACCAACTGAGCTAAACCCCAGCCCCATTCAGAGTATTGTTGTTGTTGTTGTTGGGTGCCATTGAGTCAGTGTCTGACTCATAGCGACCATATGTACAGTAGGCAAAACACTATTATTGGTGCTTCTCTGCTATTTATAGGGTTTTTAATGGCTGGTTGTTTTTTTTTAGAAGTGGGCTGCCGGATCCTTTTCCCAAGCCTAAAGCACCTGGTGTTCCCAGGTGGTCTCCCATCCAAGTACTAACCAGGCCCAACTCTGCTTAGCTTCCTAGATCTGATGGGACTGGATGCCATAGTGATACGGCTGCAGGCCATTCAGAGTATAGAAATGTATAGTTACTGCAATTTCAATTAGATGAAGAACGTCAGCAACAGTGTTCCCACCATCCTACTATAAATGTGGCAAAATTTTATGATCACTGTGAAGGATCTATAGATTAGAAGATTAGAAAATTCTTTTCTTATATTGTAAAAAGTAAATGCACATACATAAATGTAGGCATGTATAGTATGAACAGAATAAGGTGTATTTATAAAACTTTCTCAAGCTCTTTAAAATTTGTTAGGATTGCATGTAATAGTTTTACTAAGACTATAAAACTTACACTTCTTTCTCAAGATTAAGAACTAGACAATATGAAAAGCAAAATTATGTACTGAAGATTATTTCTGCCTGTTATTATTTGTAGCATCTCAGTGGAATATTCTTTGAAAAAATTCCTATCAATATTATTTCCTCTTTGCTGAGGATTTTTGATAGTGATATACACAGTGTGATTAGATGAGATGCTCTTAAATACAATCATTTAATAATTTTCATTATGTATGGCCTTCCTAATATCCTGCTTTCAATTCTTTAATATTGCCTACCAATAATTCATGAAATTATTGACAGTGTCACAGCTTGATGATAGCATGTAATAAGAAATCAACAAATCAAATGCTAAAGTGAACTTAATACAAAAATTTTATCCTTTTCTAAAATAACATTGAACCTGAGTTTTTTTTTTTTTTTTTTGGCATTTGTTTGGTTTGATTTGGTTTTTGTTTTGAACCTGAGTTTTTTGTCCTGATGACATCATTGAAGTGCAACACTTGTGTAATTTTATATCAGAATCTATGAATAGTTACCTAGTTACTGTAGGCCTAGGGTATATTAATAATGATTTCTAGTAGTGAAATTTAACTTTTCTGATCACTGCCCACTGGTTGACTCAACACTTAACATGCCACTTTTTAAATTCCCAGAATCTGCAGTTTTGTGTTTTGCCACAAGATGGTGACAGCTGCCTTTGTTTCCTACTTTATAGACCTAGCAATCAGGGTCCTGATATTCTCTGCAAAACCACAAATTGTCTTTGTTAAACTGAGAATGCTTCCTTTATTAAAGTGAAAAGTTATACTATTTTATTTTCATCAATACCTTTATAATAATTTTTAAAGTACAAGTTACAGTAAGCTGAACATTTTTGTGACTAGAAACTAAAGTGACGCAGGGAACTTGACACTTGGGATCCAAAACAAAGAAAGCAAAGAACTAATGACACATAAAGAAGCATGTTGTCTATAAGGGGAATTTTTATATTGAGCAACGTTGACTTCAAATGGGCACTTGAGAAAAGTCATGATTTCTTTCATTGTTTTTAATACTATTCTCCCTAGTTAACTACATGATGCCCAAAAAAGAATTAATTTGATGGAGATAAATTAAATAATTGATAGTATCAGCTGTAGAATTGGGTTGTTTTAAAGCATGATTATATAATTCTCATCAAATAGCTTAAAAGTTGATCAACTTGTTTTCTTTTGTGTATAATATTAATGTATTACAGCTTGCTTCCCTTTTTTAAATTGAAAAAAAAATCTTTTTAAAAGTTAAAACTGGGCATGGTGGCACACACCTATAATCCCAGCAACTCAGGAAGCCAAGGCAGGGGAAGAGGAAGTTCAAGGCCAGAGGCAGCCTGCATAACTTAGCAAGACTCTGTCCCAAGATAAAAAGTATAAAAGGGGACTGAGGTGGCAGCTCAGTGGTAGAGAGCCTGCAAAGTATCCACGAGGCCTTAGGTTTGACTTCCCCAGTAAACTGCAAGAAAAAAAATTGTTAACAACATTATCAGAGTGTTTTTAAATAAGAGCAAATTTTATAAAAATTAAATATGTAGAACAGGACTTTTTTTTTTTTTTTCAGTACTAGGGGTTGAACCCAGGGCCTCACACCTGCATGCTTTGCAAGTGCTGGACCACTGAGCTGCACCCCCACCCCCCCCTTTTTTTTTTTTTTTTTTTTTCCCTTTACTTTTTGAGACAGCCTCTTGCTAAGTTACACAGACTTCCTCTGGTCTCAAACTTGCGATCCTCCTGGCTCCGCCTCCCAAGCCGCTGGGATTACAGGCGTGCACCACCGTACCCAGTTTAGAACAAGACTATTTCTAGTCATAGTTTAATTCCTTTACCCATTTAACTGTAACCTCTGTTTAGACTTTATTTTTAAAATGTTTGTTCTTATTCACTGCTTTTCATGCATAGGACAAAGCATAGAAGGCATTGTCACACACTAAAAAGACTTCAAGACCATGTTCCAGGAGTTTGTCCTTAAGCCTCTAACTTCTCATCTTACAAGTGTCCTTGTAGTTTCTCATATTTCTGCTCATGAGTTGCAATTAAGATAGTATTTGTTGGGTTTCCTGTTCCAGTGTCCTTCTGCTAAACCTAGTCCTCATAGATTTTAGCAGCCACACCAGGAAACTGCATCCTGACACTGACAGTTTGAATTCCATTCAGTATCTGTCACCTTTCTAGTTCATCTCATGAAGGTTATACATCACCCTCCTGATACTTCATCAATGGCTGCAAACTATGTACTCAATGAGATTTAAGCAGTTTAAGAACCTTTTTGCAGCACCTGACACCTTTTAAGGTTTATAGTTTTGTTCAAAAAGAATAATGCTCAAAAATATTTAAAATTTATTTATTTTTCTTTAATTTGGATAAAAAAATTTTTTTTTTCTTGGCTGTACTGGGGTTGAATCCAGGGCCTCGCACTTGCATGCTTTGCAAGTGCTGGACCACTGAGCTGCAACCCCAGCCCATCGTTTTACTTTTTTTGAGACAGGGTCTCACTAAATTACACAGACTGCCTCTGGTCTCGAACTTGCGATCCTCCTGCCTCTGCCTCCAGAGATGCTGGGATTACAGGCGTACACCACTGCACCCAGCTAAAATGGTTTTATGACAGGAGTATCTCTGTTTACTCCTGTTCTCTCTTCAACCCACTTCATTTAAGATTTTGTTCCTATTCACAGAAACTGCAGTCAGTCTGTGACTCTTGTCTTGCCAAGTTCAGTTATCAATTCTAAGATGCCATTTTACTTGATTCGTCTTCAGTATTTGACCTCTCTCTTTGATGTCTTTTTTCCTAGAAACATTAATTTGCCTGTGGGATATTCCTTATCTCACTGACTTCTCATTTCTAGTCTGCTTTTTGTATCCTGTTTATTCCCAGGAATGTCCAGGGCTTTGTACCTTCTAGGCCTGACTCCCTAAGTGATCTTATCCAGTATTGGAGTGTTATCCAACCTCTGTGTGTTTATCACTCCCAGCTTTATCAGCACCTGACAAATTATGTATATTTCTGTTTGTTCTCTCTCTTTTCACCAAACTATAAACTATAAGTTCCATTAGATCAGGGACTTTGTTTTTGTTCATCATTCTCTCTCCAATGCCTAGAACAGTGGTGGATATATAATACATTGAATTACGTTTTAATTTATAAGTCATTCATCTTTAATATGGGCCACAATAATAAATCACTCAAAAGTAGCACTTTTACTAGTCTAAGCATATGCCATATGTAGTTTTATTTCAATAATAATAAAGTTATCTCCTTATTTTCTAAGTCAATTTGAACTCAACTTATTAAGTTTAATTACCATGACAAATATAATGGAGGTTTTTTTCCCCAGATTCAGATAGAGTTTTTTTTATAAGACTATATTTTAAATGTTTTTATAAGACTATATTTTAAAGTTTCTATTAATTCTTTGGATAAAGATAAGTTATTTAATCCTAAGTAGTTCATTTTTTTCATGGTGAATCATGGACATATCTAACATTTTTCAGTGATTTATAAGTTTGTTTTGGTTTGTTTGTGCTGTGAGAGTTTTTACAAACACAATTTAGTGTCTCAGATGTAGGATCTACAAAACAAACACTAAATATTGAGGTTAGCCCTAAGAAAAGTATCCAAACATAAATATCAACTTGGGTCCATTTTGAGATACATATTGCAAAATCATAATAATGGGTCCATTCAGAAAATTTCAGGAGACAATAGATTAAACTGTAAGTAACAATCCTTTCTTTTCCACCATTATTTATAGGTAAATAACAATTTACCTTTAAACTATTGTTTACAAGTAAGCACTAAATTAAAGAAGACTGAGCTAAAGAATTATTAGTCTAAGGAGAAATGCTCAAATTTGATTTATCAGATCTATGAGCTTTACTGTTTTAAATTAATATACTTGGACATGTTATTCACATAATTAATCAAAATTAATTAATTTGACCATTGGTTTCATTTTTAATTTTATATAAACTTGTTGAAAAATTTAGCAGAATATAAATTATTACTAATAAGTTTATAGTTGCATACCATTTGAAATGCTTTGTTTTTGCTTGTGTTCTCTGCTCAATTTTTTTTCCATTGAATCTGTGCTGCTTCTTTGCCAATGTTTTCCACTGTAGAATCTCCATCTCGCAACCTTGCTTCTCGTGAGCGCATTTACAAAAATTTTGGTGTAGCTGGGCCTGCCTCTGCTCTCTCATCTCTGTCTCACAAACTGAAGGGTGGGTATACGTGCATCCATGGATGGGCCATTCTTAATGAACAAAGGAAATGTTAATACAGAAGTTTTAGTTCACTTCAGTCATTTTCATCCCATTCCATTTTTTTAAAGTAAGGTTTATCATTTCATTTAGAATTTTATGTCTTTGTGGTAATTTATGATGTTCCTGTTATAATATAGATCCTAACTATTGTGTATGTTTATTATATCTGTGGGTTCAGTATTATTATTTACTTTTAAGCCTATATTAGACATTAAAAAATAAGATAGACATATAGAAAGAAATGCCTAATTTGAGGACTTACAAAAAGTTCTTATTATCAGAGTAAGATGATATACGTATAACATAAAGCTCGTGGTGATCTGTATGAATCTAGTATCTTATATGAGAGTGTAATCTTAAACTCATTTTACTGTATGTAATGTAAAAGCTATATAATTGTAGTTTTATGAGATATTTTGATTTTTTTATTTTAACTTATTTATCGGGGGTATGTATGTGTGTGTGTATGTATGTGTGTATATGTATGTGTATGTATATGTATATGTATGTGTGTATATGTGTGTGTATGTGTGTGTGTGTATATA
>VMDO01004565.1:0-123424 GCA_007922755.1 Pedetes capensis
GTGAGAAGTTGTTTGGTTTCTCAGCTTCAGTTGCCTGCGCTATAAAGCAGAAGTAATAACAACTTCCAGCTAGCTGGGCTGCTTGAGGATCCAAGGAACTACAGTAACAGCATAACAACGCCTGCGTGCGGTATTGTTTTATTATGATGATGATTTTTAATGAGATGTGTGTGTTTCCATTTGTTTAGCCTGCTACAACAAATTACCGTAGACTGGATAGCTTGTAAGCAACAGAAATTTATTGCTTGCTTCTCTGGAGGCTAGGAAGTTCAAGGTCAAGGGGCCAGCAGAGTTGGTGTCTAATGAGGACTCTGCTTCACAGAAAGCATCAGCTTTGCTGTGTCCTCACACACAGCAAGGGGCAAGTGGAAGAGGAAACAAGGCCCCTCTTTTAAGAGGCACTAATCCCATCCTAAGGGCCCCATCCTCATGACCTAATCACCTCCCAAGTTCCCCACCAACCTTGTCATACCACTACATTGGAAGGTAGATGTCCATGTGTGGATTTGGGGGGGGGGCACAAATAGACCATGGAGTGTCCACCTAATGCTGTGAAAAATGC
Organism: Pedetes capensis; assembly: GCA_007922755.1. Taxonomy (NCBI): domain Eukaryota; kingdom Metazoa; phylum Chordata; class Mammalia; order Rodentia; family Pedetidae; genus Pedetes; species Pedetes capensis. The sequence continues at coordinate 563 of VMDO01004565.1, forward strand.
CCAGTCCCTGTCCAAGAAATAGTGCTGACAAGCGCTGTTATGATTAGGGACTCTGTTCAGCTCACAGGACCCCAGCCAGACCAGTTCACAGCATCCCACATGGTTAGCACTAGCAGTCCCCACCGACTCCCCATCCCTCAGCTTTCTCACCCTCCTCTGTCCAGGCCCAGTCCTGAGTCCATTCTTTCTACTCTCACCAAATGGGCTGTGAACCCTGCATGCAACACCTCCCCTTTTCCTTGGAACATGGTCTTCTAGGTACCCTGGGGTGGCCAAGAGTAGCAAAAGGATGGAGGTGGCAGGAAAAAGCCCAAACACCACTCCCCATCTTCTCTGTGTCACAAGTAAGATAATTGGTGCTACAGCCCCGCATCTTCCACTGCACATCTACCATCATGCAAAATACCGCAAGATTTTATTTCCACACTTGAACACCCCACCATTGTAGGGGGTTTCGAAGTCAGAATTGCTTGCTATATTTGGACTTATTCGTTACTGATATATTCCACCTGGCAACTAAATCAGACTGGCAGCAAAATAAGGCTGATTATACAAAAATGCGTCTGTCCTCGTTAATCTGAGTGACAATGGGTGGAACCCCAGCCAGGTATCTTGGAAGTCGGCTCTAGGGGCCTCTGGGCAGGTGATAGTGGAGGCCCAGCATGACACAGCTGCACACGGCCTGTCTTTGATCTCCAGGAGCCACACAGAGGTGATGATGGCCCCAGGTCTAAACACAGCCATGGGGACAAATCATTAGCCAGTGCGGGAGACAGGGCTAGTTTTCTGCAATATGCAAGCTCTGACCCAGCACAAACTGCACGGGGGACTTAGTCACTCCTTGTTTTCTCCTGATCCATGCCTGCCACCCACCCACCCTACCATGTCCTTTCGCAAGCTTGAAAATTAGTCTCACTTTCCAAAACCACAGCTTTAATAACACCATCAGCATTTGGAAGTAAGGAACAAATTCAGACGCTGAACCCTTTGTCATCATCCTTGCTGGCCAGCTCGTCACCAGAATGTAAAGCCCACAAGGATCCCCCAGGCTGGCAGGGTCAGGCTTTGGCTGCAGGTACAGCTGCCACGGACTCATTTGACGGGGACCCTGGCTCTAAACACTCCTCCGGCTCCGTTGCAAAGACGGCACCTGCACATCTCCCCCACCACTGGGTCTGATGATGCCCAGTCCAACACCAGCCCCACGTGCACCATGAGTGGGACCCAAGTGGCTTCAGAGGCAGCAGCTAACATAAGGATTTCTCCTGGTCTGGGATTACCCAGAGCCCAGCTGGACTCTCCACCTGGATGTCCCGAGTGACCCCACTTGCAATCCCACGTGGCTACTCCACCTGGCTAACACTTTCTCCTCCCCAACGACACTCTCTCCCAACATCTGAGTTTACATCCTCGCCTTTCCCTGCTCAGACCAGGGCCATCACAGCCCTCGCCTCCCTCTCTGAATCCCTGGACCCGCCGGCTTGGCTTCTGAGCTCTTGCAGTGACTTGGCTGCTTCCATTTCTACATCAGTGGCCATTCCTAACCTTCATTCAAGTTAGCACTGTCATTTGATAATAGGTCTCCATTTCCACTTCCTTCAACCTCCAATACAGCAGAGAGGAAGTAAGACAGAAAAAGGCAAAAATATTGCAAAGGGAGAGAAAAAACAGTGATTGTCTTCATATAGTATCATTGCCTATTTATTCTATGTTCTGGAATAAGCCACTGAAAAGACATTGCTAGGAATGTCTGTTCCCTCCAAAGCCCATATTGAAATTTAGCTGCCAATGTAACCTATCTGGTGGAAGGGCCTTTCATGGATGGGTTGAAGGCCTTAATGAAAGGACTTTTGGGGTGGAAGCTGTCTTTGCCTCTCTGCTTTCTACCACTTGATGATGCAGCAAGAAGTTTGTCAGCAAGAGACTTCCCAGCCTCCAGAACTGTAAGCCAGTAGGTTTCTGTTTATAAATGTCCCAGCCAGTGGTAATGTCATAACGGCACAAAGCATTCTAAGACAGCTGTTAAACTAGGAAGAGAGTTTTGTCATAAGTCACACACATGGCAATTGGAAGAATTCCTATCTGTTCAACATGGTTGTTGAACCTAATGTCATTGAGTCCAGTCTGACTCCTAGTGGCCTTATGTACAACAGAAACATTCTCTGACACTGAACCAAGCCTGGAAGTATGTCTGTGCTTCTTTGCTATTCATAGGGTTTTTGATGGCTGATTGTTTCAGGATTGCTTCAAGAGTGGGCTGCCAGGTCCTTCTCCCATTGCTGTGGTACTGGGAATCAAACCCAGGGCATCAGAGAGTGCAGAACAGCCTCCTCAAAAGCAACAGGAATGTATTTGAAATTAACACAGAACTATAATTATGCAAGACTTACATGGGACCTACTGATCAAACGAATAAAAACTATTCTCGGATAGGAAGGATCATTATGAAAATGGTGCTTATCTCCCAAATTAATCCATAAATTCATCAATCCCAATAAAAATCACCATGGAATTTATCACAGAATTTAAGTTATCTGGAAATTCCATAAGATAAAATTCATGATGAAGAAAAAAATACAGTTGGCTCATTATCCACTGGGGATTGATTCCAGGATCCCTGGTCTCTACCCAAACCCATGGGCACTTAGGTTCCTTTCTGTGAAATGGTGTAGTATTCACAGAGAAACTAGGCCCATCTGCCAAATACTTTAAATCCCCTCTAGATTACTTATCATGCCTAGCACTGTATAAATGTCATGTAAATAATGGTTATACTATATTACTTAGGGAATAGTAAGAAGAAAAAAATCTGCACATCTCCAGTACAGATGCAATTTTTAAGAAATATTTTCAAGCCACAGTTGGTTAAATTTGCAAATGTAGAACCCACAGAGACAGAGGGCAACTGTACACATGAATGATGGAAAAAACTGAAAATAATTACAATTTAGCAGAACCATCTCTATTAGAATTCAAAACATATTTTAAAATTATAGGAATGTGCATCCTTTTTGTAAGCAGAAAGAAGCAAAAAGGTCAGTGGAACAAAATCGTAACTCTGGAAATGAAGCTCTAAGGGAACCTAGTTCACGTTACTTCATGGCAAGGGAGAGGATTAGAGACAGGAAATGACGTAGTCAGTAATTTCCATATGGAAAGTTTGTCCATTTACTTGGGAAAAATACATAAGGATTTCTCCTTATTTCTCACCATACATAAAACTAAAGATAGTATAATAAGTCAGGTAAGAAATCAAAGCTATAGGAGAAAATATAGGAATATTTGTATAACCTTGAGATGAGGAAGGCATTCTTGAGGAGAATTTTTTTTAACACTCAGATGTCATAAAGCATTGAGACTGGGCATATTGAGAAGAAAAGCTTCCTGTAAAAAGACAGCTAATAAAGTTAAAAGGTCACTTGCATACAGGAAGGAAAAAATGCAACAAAGGGAATGGAGGGGCATGACATGAAATAAAAGACAGTACGTACCATGGAGGACCTCAAAGGTTTTGTTACAGAACTTCATGTTTATCTGAACAGAATTGGACAATCTCCAAAGGGTTATACTTGAGCTAATGAGATAATAATGATGCACTTTACATTTACATTTAGGCAGAACATTGTGGCTACAGGGTGGAGAGTGTCTAAGAGTGCTGTTGGACCACTTAGAAGACTTCACAGTGGTCCAGGCAAGAGGTGATGGCCAGGGTGATGATGGAAATGGAGAGGAGCATACAGACGAGAGAAATAATGAGAGTAACAATGGTCAGGGAGCGCCATGGGGCTGGGGTGAAAGAAGAGGAGGTTTGAGGATTCACTGCTAGGCTTTTGCTGTGAATAAGTGGGTAGGTGGTGAATACATAAAGTGAAATGGAAAACAATGGAAGAAGCTCATGCTTAGGAAGAAAGGTCCAAAGCTCAGTTTTGGAGTTGTTAGATTAGGACGCGTTTGGGAACTCACTGCCAATGTGTATGAGTTCCACTTAATGGGAAAACAACACAATATTGGGGTTCAGGAGTGAAATGAGCAGTCACTCTTCCTCAACTTCAGGAGTTTATCCTCCAGTTTGGAAGAGGGGTACCAACACCGTGAGTGACAAACAGCTGCTCTGTGAGACTGCATGGTCCCACAGGTGCAGATACTTCATTTGACTCTAAATAAGTGCATGAAAAGGTGTAGAACGGTGTGAGTCTGAGGGTCAGAATCAGGCCACAAGGGCTCCAGATTGATGTTATTACAGTAATGTTGACAGTGGGGTTACAAGTGAGCATTTTTTTTGGAAAACTTAAAAGAAAATTTTTATTAATAAATATTAGTGGGGTACAGAGTAGCAGGGCTTTTGCTATTTCCATTGTACACCTATAACATCATTTTTGGTGTGAACATTATTTTTTTCCTACTAGTTCTTCATTTCTGAATTTTCTCTAATGAACTTGTACTATTTTATTAGGTGGATAAAGGGTCAGTAGACATGATTTTTTATAAATATGTCTTATAAGGAAAGAAAACTAAATGACTCTTTCTCTTTCCTTTAGCACTTATGATATTTTGAGGAATAATAACACTTGGGAGGGAATGTAAGAGGGATGGGGGCCTGAATGGCCCTCCATGTTCCAGTGCATGTTGCCTTCATGGAGGAGTCAGAGGAGGAAGGAGAAAGAACCCCAGAAAGAACTGGAGAGAGAAAACCCACTAAGACTTTAAAACTAGTGGAAAAACTACAGGTGCTTTCTCACCACAAGGTAAATGAGAGCATTGTTTCTTCACGAAAACATGGTCAAAGCAATTTCAATGATGCCCTTGCCCTGTTTATCAGAATCCCCCAGCCTCTGATTCATTCTCCAACTCAGTCATAAATACTCAAACTCGTTAGAAGAAACTGAAATTAACCAAAGTTTTCCCTTTCCACTGCCATTTCTCTCATAGCCTTATCTATTTTCTTCTTTCTCTTTCCTGTACCTAGTAATATAGAAGCTCAAATATGCATGTTGTTGTCAGGTGCTGTCGAGTCAGGTCCAACTCATAGCAACTCTGTGTATAACAGAACGAGACACTCCCCCACACTGTGCCATGCCCAGCACTAGGTCAGTGCTTCTCTGCTATTCATAGGGTTTTCAATGGCTGATTGTTTCAGGACTGCTTCAGTAATGGTCAGCCATGTCCTTCTCCCATTTTTGCAGTGCTAGGGAATTGAACCCAGGGCCTCAGAGAGCACAGAGCAGCACTATCCCAGCTACTGAAACTTTGTGTTGTTGGTTGACTCCCTGCGGGATTTGGGCAGGAACACCTGGACATGTCGTCAGATGCAGCCAGGGTTATAAGCTGGGGGACAGCTGCCCCAGGTTGAGTGCAAGTCTGTCTTGGTAGAGGTTTGTGCCTTTCTGAACCTTGTCAGCAGCAGATCCCTCCCCGTGCCACCGTGAGTGTATCTCAGTGTGTAAGAGAATATTCTCTGACACCTGCTTCCCTCCTCAGTCTGGTGCCTCGTTTCCATCTCCTGCAGCCTAAAATTAGACGATACTGCCAGGAAGATGTTCATCCCAAGACAAGCAATCCACCTAGCAACACAGGCCTGACTCAAGCTACCTCTCAGAGACAAGACCAACACTGACATGAAGGGAAGAAGGGGAAGGTTGCCTTGAGAAATGGACCACGCAAGTGGAGAACTAGGAGATTTCTGGCCCTTTGTGACTTGGAAATCCCCTCCCCCTTCACAGCTCTACACAGAGCCAAAGTCACGTTCAAATTCAGGGTGAGACACTTAATGTTCACAGCAGCACAAAATACAAAACCTGGAGCTGTGTTAGCCCTTCTGCTCTGATTAGAAACTGCCAAAAAGCAGCTGATTATAACATCAAACACATCCATTCTCTGACCCAAACAATATATATAGGTATGTTTATAAATATGTATGTGTGGTTGTACATATAGATATAAACATAGATCAACAGACTACAGAAATTCAGGAAGCTAGGCTCATTTTCTTTTTTCTTTCTTTTTTTTTTTCCCTCTAATCAAGATGCATTTTTTGGCATCTGCACTCAATTCCAATTAAGGGATGCTTTTATACCTTTTATAGAGGAATGACTATATTTAACACCACCATTCACTCTAAATAGTAATTGGATTTTATAAGGTATGAGGCTTTTAAAGCTACCTTGAGTCTCAAAACCTTCTCTCTGCTGCTAATGAGCCAAGCTGGCTGAGCATAAGGCAAAAAAGGCACCGGCAGGGACCGTCTAGGAGCAGAGAACTCACGTCACACCTCTGCTCGAGGAGAGAACTGTGTACAGAGGTCTGACTAATTCTCACAGCCAAGGGAGGAAGTAATTCCTTTTTTAAAAATATATAACCCGCTTTGTGGAATTGGCACATTGGCTGTTTTAAGAATTCAGAATTGGGTTTTAAACATAATGACTATATTCAAAAATGCATCAGCTTTAAGAAAAAGAGGATTTTGTAACACTCATTGAGATTAATCATGGTATCTTCCACCTCAGGCTACATTTACAGCTACAAATAAAAGTGTCCCCAATATGAGAAAGCAATTATCTGTATAAAAGTTCAAAGAAGCCAAAATGAAACATCAATTGTGTCAACAGGATAAGTTAAAAATAAACAAAAAAACCTTCTGACATCCTCTTCTGTAATTACAGCCCTCCTTTCCACCCATCCCCACACCATTTCCCTCCATATGGAAATCAAGAGTTGATAAACAAAAGTCAAAATAGATTTGCTGGATTCTGGAAAGATGGTGGGGTAGGAAGCACCAGGAGACTTAGCTCTCTCCTATGGCTGTATCCTGAGTAATCTACGCACCAGGAGACATGTCCAAGATGGTTCATGACAGCATGGTTTACAGCAGAGGTCAGCAAATTTTTTCTATAAATGTCCAACTGGTAAATATTTTATTCTTTTCAAATCATTCAATGACGACTCAGTTCTGCATTGTAACAGCAAAGCAGCCATCAGACAATACATAAACAAGTGCATGTGACTGTGTTCCAATAAAACTTTTTTTACAAACCCTGACATTTTAATTCCATATATTGACACAGCATTGAAAACTGGACAGCCATTCTCATGCTGGGGACCATATGGAATCAGGCAGATTGTTTTCTAGAACATTATTTTCAGCTTCTGATTTTATAATGTAAATTTTTTAAAAATACAGTTGTGTGACAACAAAGGGCTAAATTATGATATATAAACAGTTGATATTATACAGTGAGAGAAACTGAATGAAATCCACACATCAGCATGGACAGAATGCAAGAATATGTTTAGCAAAAGAAGTGGGGGAGCTGTGTTAGTTCAAGTCCTCTGAGAAGCAGAAATCCCGCAGCCCTACCACTGCGGCTAAGAGGCTAAGCACCAGATGCTGCAGGCTTGGGAGAAGGACCTGGCAACCCACTCCCAAAAAACAATCTGCCACTGAAAACCCTAAGAATAGCAGAGAAGCACTGACAGTAGTATTTCGCCTGTTGTATGTAGAGTCGCTATGAGTCGGCCACCGTGACAGCACCTAACAACAAACAAGAAGCAGAAAACAGAATGGAATTAAATGTGTAAGGATTTTATGGAGGGAAAATGTTCCTGTGAAAGGAGGTTGAGAGGGAGCTGGAGGAATCGTGGAAGAGCTGTTGAGTTGTGATGGGAGTGGGAGCCAAGTGAATGGAGGCAGAGGAGAGGTGGAGTGGAAGCATCATAGAGAACAGTGCCGTCTGAGCACGGTTACTCAGGGACTCCTTGTTCCTGATTTGCCCACAAATGGCCTGTCTCCAGGGAACAAGTTCACCTTAGGCTGCTCACCACCATCAGTCATTGCCAGTGACGCTGACACCCATGGATTTCCGAGTTTAGCACCTGAGCTCTTGGTCAATCTGCTCCCGTGTGGAAGGGCACGGGGCACAGAGTGCATCTCACTCATTCCAAGTGCTAAATCAGGCAACACCAAACACTGTTCTATGATGTATACATAAGTACTGAAATACAACAATAAGCAAAAGGACAATAAACATGAACTCGGACAGCAGCTTACTCTGTGGGGTCGGGGAGGGATGTAAGCAGGATATTTCACACCCTGGCTCAGCCTGATGGCACCAGAAATATCAGCTTACCCTGAAGAGAGGGCACGTGAGTGTGCATTTTATTATTCACCAAGCTGCACATGGATACTGTGTGTGTTTTCGTATGTGATTTTTTTATATGTTGTCCAATGTTTTTATTGAAAAATATCTTTTGCATATCTAAGGAGCTGTCTGTATGTAAACATTTAACCATGCTGCAAGCACAGTGGCCATGTGCACAGTTGTTGTGAACCTCAGAGACAATGGAAAGCACAGAGCTGAAGCTCAGTAAGTAACAGCTTTTCCTGTTCCCTCCCACAGCGGTTGACAGTACTGGTCTCGTTCTTCGCGATCTTTTATAAAATGGCTCTTCTGTTCTTACTGAAAAAGTTGGTGACCCTAATTAAATTGTCACCATGCAAAGGGATCACAAAGAGCAGACTCATCTTCCCACTCACTCTCACCGTTGTGTACAATGGTGCGCACAAGTAGCAATCTGTCAAGGACAGATCAGCCTCCTTTAGTAAGATGTTCAGGGATGTGTGAATCTACCTGTTCCAATAATATTACCTTCCTCTGGAATTCAGAAGGGCACTCCACCTCCCCACAAGGCTTCTTATCCCCCACAGGCTTAACTCATTCCTATTGCCACTAAGTGGCTCTGCATTGGACACTAGTAGTTAATATTCAGATTGAAGGACATCAAGATAAACAATGCATACGGTTGAGGCAGAATTTTCCATCCTTAGTTCATCATTATTCATCAGTTGTTGAATTTAAATTTTAACAAATGCCATTTTTGCTCCTACTGAATTTTTTTTTCTTTTGACTTATGGATTAATTATAGTGAAATATTTCTAACATCAAATAGTTATTGTATTTCTGGAATGTTGCTAATTTGGTCATGAATTCATCTTCATTTAGTAGAAAAAGGGTCTCAGTTTGCTAGGGTTCTATTCAAGATTTGTTTTCATAACTCAAGTTATTCTGTGTATTTGTATATGTGCATATGTGTGTGTAGAGGGAGAACATCTATGTCAGTTCTGTTCCTGAGGTTATTTACAAATGAATAATATGTTTCATATGAATGATATGTTTCATATATCTTGTTGCTCTCTTTCTTACACAATTAACCAATAAAATCATCTATCCAGGTCCCCGTGTCCTTTTTTAAATGTAAGTCCTGAAATCTTTGGAATAGGTCCTTGAATATTTGATCTTTCAAGATTTTACACATCTAATCAAAAATTTTAAAGATATATTTGCCTTTGGGAGAAGGACCTGGCAACCCTCTCCCAAAAATCACTCTGCCATTGAAAACCCTATGAACAGCAGAGAAGCACTGACAATAGTGTTTCCCCTGTTGTACAGAGGGTCGCTATGAGTCAGATACCGACTCGAAGGCACCTAACAACAACAACATTTGCCTTAAAATTAGTCCATATTTTGAGATGTTCAAATTTATTTTCTTAACTGTACAAAGATTTTCATCTTATTTTCTGTCTCTGCTCATCAGAAAAAAAAAAAACAAAACATGGGTCTGTTAGTTTGCTGTACTGTGGGTGCTTATGTATTGCTGTGATGCTAAAAGCTATGCCACCAGTATTACATATACCTCCAGGGTCACTCATGGTGGAGAGGTTTCAGCTGAGCTTCCTGACTAAGACAGATTAGGGGAGAAGGTCATGGCAGCTCTCTCCAGAAACAATTAGCCTTTAAAAACACTATGAATAGCAGAGAAATACTAACAGATATTGTGCTAGAAAATGAGTCCCTCAGCTTGGAAGGTACTCAAGAGATGACTGGGAAGAGTTGCTGCCTCAAAGTAGTTGTTGTTGGGCACCCTCAAATCATAGCTATCTCATTGTGACACTAATAGGGTTTCAAAGGGCTGACTGCTTCAGGATTATTTTGGGGAGTGGATTGCCATATTCTTCTGTTTTTGAGGTGCTAGGGATCAAACCCTGGTCTTCAGAAAGTACAGAGTGGCACTCTACCAACTGAGCTAAGCCCCAGCCCCATCAAAGTAGAGTCTACCTTCATGACAGGAAAGGAGTAAAGCCACAGGGATGTCCATTTGCTGATGTGACATGACTCAAAATAAGGAGGAAAAACTATAAACATCCATTACCAGTTGGAACACACATAGAATATGTAGCATGAATCCAGGAAAATTACAAATCATCAAATGGGAAAGAGTGAACATAACCATCAACATTCTAGGCATCAGTAATCTATGATGGACTGGCATGGGCCATTTTGAATCAGCTCATCATATGGTCCACTATGCTGGGAATGACAGATTAAAGAGAAATGGCATTGCATTTGGCATCAAAAAAGACATCTGAAGATCTGTCCTGAAGAACAATGCTGTCAGTGATATAAAAATATCCATATGCCTACAAGGAAGGCCAGGTATTATGACTATTATTCAAACTTACACATGCATCACTGAGGCTACAAATGAAGACAGGGAAGATTTGCACCAACTTCTGCAATCCGAAATACATCAAATATGCAATCAGGATGTATTGATAATTACTGGTGACTGGAATGCAAAAGTTGGAAACATAAAGAAGGCTCATCAGTTGGAAAATATGGCCTTGGTGACAGAAGTGATGCTGGAGATCACATAATAGATTTTTGTCAGACCAGATGGGCGTGGTGGCACACACCTGTAATCCCAGCGGCTTGGGAGGCGGAGCCAGGAGGATCACAAGTTCGAGACCAGAGGAAGTCTACATAACTTAGTGAGACCCTGTCTCAAAAAGTAAAGAAGAAGAAAAAAAAAAAAGAGCTGGGGGTGCAGCTCAGTGGTCCAGCACTTGCATAGCATGCAAGCTCGAGGCCCTGAGTTCAACCCCTAGTACCGCAAAAAAATAAAAAAAAAAAGAATTTTGTCAGACCAATGATCTTTTCATTGAAAACAATTTTTTTCACCAAGATAAATGGTGACTACACCGTTGAAAACCCTATGAGGGTCACTGTGAGTCAGACCTGACTCAATGGCATGTTACAACAACATACACATGGAAGTTACCAGATGGAACACACAGGAAACAAATTGGCTACATTTGTGGAAAGAGATGATGGAAACATTCAATATCAAAAGTCAGAACAGGTATTGATTGTAAATCAGACCATCACCAGAACCTGCTCATATGCAGGTTCAAACTGAAACTGAAGAAAACTAGAACAAGTCTACAAGAGCCAAGGTATGACCTTGAGTTCAGAGACCGTGTCAAGAACAGGTTTCATGCATTAGACACTAATGATTCAAGACCAGATGAGTTGTAGCATGACACCAAAGACATCATTCATGAGGAAAGAAAAGGTTATTTTAAAAACAAGAAAAAAATAAAAGACCAAATTACATGTCAAAAGAGACTCTGAAACTTGCCCTTGAATGTCCAGCAGCTAAAGTAAAAGGAAAACATGATGAAGTTAAGGAACTAAAATATTTCAAAAAGCAGCTTGAGAAGACAAAATCAAATATTATAATGGCACGTGCAAAGAGCTGGAGATAGAAAACCAAAAAGGAAGAATGTGCTCTGTTTTTCTCAAACTTAAAGAACTGAAGAAAACATTCAAGCCTCAAGTGGCAATAGTGAAGGGTTCTACAGGGAAAATATTAAATGATGCAAGAAACATCAAAAGAAGATGGAAAAAATACACAGAGTCAATATACCAAAAAGAATTGGTGGATGACCAATCATTTCAAGAGGTTGCATATGATCAGAAACCAATGGTACTGAAGTACAAAGTAGAAGCTGCCTTGAAGGAATTGGAGAAACACAAGGCTTCAGGAATTGATGGAATACCAATCGAGATGTTGCAACAAACAGATGCAGGACTGAAGGTGCTAACTTGTTTATGCCAAGAGAGTTGGAAAATAGCGACCTGGCCAACCAACTGGAAGAGATCCATATTTGTTCCTATTCCCAAGAAAGGGGATCTAACCAAATGTGCAAATTATCAAACAATATCATTAATATCGTATGCAAGCAAAATTTTACTACAGATCATTCAAAAGTGATTGCAGCAGTATATACACAGGGAACTGCTAGAAAATCAAGCTGGATTCAGAAGAGGGCAGGGAACCAGGGACATCATTGCTGATGTCAGATGAATAGTAGCTAAAATCAGAGAATCAGAGAATACTGGAATGATATCTATCTGTTTCATTGACTATGCAAAGACATTTGACTGTGTGGATCATAACAAATTATGAGTAACACTGTGAAGAATGGAAATACCAGAGCATTCATAGGCAATCTGTACACACACAAGAAGGCAGTCATTAGAACAGAATAAGTGTTTCACTGCCTGGTTTAAAGTCAAATCTCAATGCTGAGCAAATAATCTGAGAAGCTGGACTTCATGAAGAAGACAGCATCATGATTCGTGGAAGACTCATTAACAAGCTGCATTATGCAGATGACACAACTCTGCTTGCTGAAACTGAGGACTTGAAACATGTACTGATGAAGATCAAAGAACACAGCCTTAAGCATGGATTGTGCCTCAATAACAGCTAAACAAAAATCCTTCCAACTGGGTCAGTACTCAACTTCATGATAAATGGAGAAATGACTGAGGTTTTCCAAGATTTTGCTTTGCTTGATTCTACAGTCAACACCCATGGAAGCAGCAGTCAAGAAATCAAAGATGCATTGCATTGGGAAAAGCTTTTACAAAAGACCTCTTTAAGGTGCTCAAAAGTAAATATGTCATATTGAAAACAAATGTGGGCCTGACTCATACCATGGTATTTTCAGTCGCATAGTACAGTTGTGAAAGCTGGACACTGAGTAAGGGAGACAGGAGTAGAATTGACACTTTTGAATTATTGTCCTGGAGTTGTTGTTGTTAGGTGCCATCGAGTCGGTATCTGACTCATAGCACCCTCATAGGGCTCTCAATGGCTAACTATTTCGGGATTGCCTTGGGAGTGCATTGCCAGGCCCTTCTTCCATTTTTGCGGTGCTGGGAATTGAACTCGGGTCCTCAGAGACTGCAGCTCAGCGCTCTACCAACTGAGCTAAATCCCAGCTCTCCTGGAGATAATTGGTAAATATACCATGGACTATCAGAAGAATCAACAGATCTATCCTAAAGGAAGTACAATCAGAGTGTTCCCTGGAAGCAAGGACAGCGAGACTGTGTCTTATGTATTTCAGACATGTAGTCAGGAGGGACCAATCCCTGGAGAAGAACATCATGTTTGGGAGAGTGGCAGGTCAACAACATAAAAAAGAAAGACCTCGATGGATTGACACAGTGTCTACAAGAATGTGCCTAAACAATAAAAAAGATTGTGTACCTGCCACAGTACTGGGGAGTGTTTCATCCTTTTGTCCATGGGGTCACTATGGGTCAGACCCTTCTCAACAGCACCTACCAACAACTCATCAAACAAATTAAAGAGACGGACTAGATTTCTTGATAATTTCTATATTTTCTTGTTGTTAGGTGCCATCAAGTCAGATCTGACTCATAGAAACCCTAAGTAAAGCAAAACAAAACACTACTCAACACTGCCATACACATGATCTTTTTTATTTGAGCCCATTGTTGTAGCCACTATGTTTCTTTTCATTTTGAGTTGTGCCACATCAGCAAATGGAGGTCCCAGTGCTTTACTCCATTCCTATCATTTAAGGTAGACTCTACTTTGAGGAAGCAACTCTTGCCATTATTTCTTGAATGCCTTCCATCCTGGGGGACTCATTTTCTGGCACTATATAGGACAGTGCTTCTCTGCTATTCATAGGATTTTCAATGGCTAATTATTTCAGGAGTGGGATGCTGGGTCCTTCTCCCCAGTCTGTCTTAGTCTGGAAGCTCAGCTGAAACCTGTCTACCATGGGCGGCCCTGCGGGTATCTGTAATACCAGTGGCATAGCTTTCAGCATCACAGCCACACACAAGCCCCCACAGCACAATGAGCTGACAGACACGTGAAGGTTCTATAGTTTATTGTCTTTTAATTGTCAAAGCTTGTCTTGATATTATTCTTTCCCTTTGTTTTCATCGTATTTCATTTGCCTTTTTTTCTAACTTGGATTGAATCTTATTTCATCCATTTCTCCATTTCTCAATTTCATCCATTTTCTATTTCATCCATTTCTCAATTCCTATCATTTACTTTTTTTTTAATTTGAAAAATAGTTCTTCATCATTGGTCTATAAGACCTGTAAGTTTTATGTGGACAACTCTCATCATTCTCTAAGGTATTTAACTGCAAGTTTAAGCTTAGGAGAATTCGATTTTTCTCCCATGATTGGCGTTTATGGTTGCAAAAATTAGGTAATATAATTTCTCCCATTTGAAATTCATTAAAATTTTCTTTCTGGGTGTGGTGCAGTGGCGCATGTCTGCAATCCCAACAACTTGGGAGGCAGAGGCAGGAGGATGGCAAGTTTGAGACCAGAGGCAGTCTGTGTAATTTAGCAGGACCTTGTCTCAAAAAGCAAAAAAAAAAAAAAAAAAAAGGGCTGGGCATGCAGCTCAGGGGCACAACAGTTGCAAAGCACGCAAGTGTGAGACAGTGGGTTCAAGACCCAGGACTGCAAAAAAAAAAAAAATTCTTTCTGATCTACTTACATTTCATAGTTATTCAATGAACTCTTCATAAGAGTATTCAATTATTCTTAAGGTACAAATTCTTATTCATCTATTTAATTAAACTTACTAATATTAGTACTTGCCTGCAGTTGTAGCCCTGTGGCATCTGATCCCATCAGATCTCAGAAGCTAAGCAGGGTCGGGCCTGGTTAGTACTTGGATGGGAGACCACCTGGGAACACCAGAAGCTGTAGGCTTGGCAGAAGGACCTGGAAACCCCCTCCCAAATATCAATCTGCCATTGAAAACCCTATGAACGGCAGAGAAGCACTGACGATAATGTTTCCCCTGTTGTACAGAGGGTCGCTATGAGTTGGATACCGACTCGAGGGTACCTAACAACAACAACGACAATATTAGTACTTATATTGTTCACATTCTTAATTTTGGCTGCTTAAACTTTCAGAGATATAAGAAACAATGATAAAGCTTTTCTCTTCTTCTAGGATGTAAAAATTTTTTCTTCTTGTTTTTATTATTTAAAAACCTTTTATTGTATATTTTAGTGATATGTTATTCATCTCATGAGTATTTCTGACCTTTATGGCTACAGTATGCCTTATATTTACCATCCAATTAAAATATCCTTCCATCATTTTTATATTTTTAGTTCCAAATTATAGAACATTAATATGGAAATCTTTTGTGATTTTGCTTGCTTGCCTTTTTGTTTACACATTTTTGCCCAAGATTTTGGTTTTACTCATTCCATTTTTTTGTTCACTTTTTGTTTTCTTTTGTTCTGATTTTTTCCTTTCTTAGATAGCTGTATCCTTTACAAATCATGCATAACAAGATTTTATTTTCTGGGCTTTGTCCTCCAGACTAACATTATCTTTTATTTAAATATCTTAACCTATTTATGCTTACTGTCATGAATAATATGTTTGATTTTACTGATGTTTATCTTGTTAGATTTTCCTAACAAGATACTTTTAGGACTTCCAAGTTTTTAGGGCTTGGGAGAAATTTTATTGTTTTTCATGTTTTCTGACAATTTCACACCATGATTTATTTTATTTTCTGTGATGATATAAAAATTGGCTTTTTAAAAATATTTATGTTAGTGGCTGCAATTGAATCTTAGACTGAAGACTTGAAAACCTTATCCTTAAGACTTGAAATCATACTTGAAAGTATATTTCCCTAACACTAAAACTCAAAACTAGTCTCTTGCCTTTTCCACTGTAAGATGACTCATTTAGTTCACTTACCTCTCTGTGACTCTCCCTTACCCTCACCTCAGTTTTGGTAATAATTCTCGGGATTTTTAGAAATATTAGTATAATGAAAATATTAATTTTACATTATATTTGTTTTTAGCTGCACTTAGTTTTCAGAGTATATAAAATAATTACATTTAACTATTTTAATTTTCTTAGTCAATACTTCCATACTGCAACAAACCCATTTTGATTCACTCTTTGGATGACTTAAATGCTTTGTCAAGTAATATTTCTGAGAGAGAATTAATAAGTTTTTTTTACATTCTGGGGTCTTTCCGTCTCCTCTACTCATCCCTCAGGGAGAAAAAAGGAAAAGTTCTTATGGATGGCTTCTCTGATGAAAAATTTTGTTAATATGAAATCGGGCAATGAAAAGATTTTTCTTTCAAAACAGCAATTGGGAAAAGTCTAGTGTAAGCCTCAATAGAAATAAAATAAATTCCTGTGGGATTTTTCCTTCCTGCTTGGGTAACTATAGATAGGCCTAGGTGTAGATGCAGATGTAGAGAGACAGGTGTAGCTACATAGACATAGATGCAGATATTGATGTAGATGTAGATACAGCTACAATCTTTATGAAAGTACCACAATGAAAAATGGCCATGGTCTTCTCTCATCTTTTATTGGCTTCACACAGTTTTCTTCTCTGATTTTATTATTATTACTTCTCTTTTCCTCCTCTGGGGCTGGGATTTAGCTCAGCTGGTAGACCGCTGCGCTGCAGTCTCTGAGGTCCCGAGTTCGATTCCCAGCACCGCAAAAAATGGGAGAAGGACCTGGCAATCCACTCCCAAGGCAATACCGAAACAGTCAGCCATTGAAAACCTTATGAGGGTCACTATGAGTCGGATACCGACTCGACGGCACCTAACAACAACAACAACAACAACTGTTCCTCTGACTAGTCTCTTCTCCAGCATTCTATTATCTCCAAATTACATCAACACTACATCGTAATACATATCATCTTCTCTGTCTTGTTTCATTTCTTTGTACTTCTCTTCAGAATGTTGGGAGCTTTTCTTAATTTGATTCAACATCAGGAGTTTTCTAATGGTCTTCACCATGGAAATTATTTTTTAGAACACAGATGCCCAAATTATAAAGAACTGTTTTTTACAAAGGTGAAAATAAGCTACTGTTGGTTGAAATGGTTTAAAGATCCCTGATACCCTATAACCCTTTTCACCTCCAACTCCAGGTTCTGAGACACCCCTGTGTGCCTTTAAGGTATGCAGTTTAAGAACCAATCCATTTCTAATTAAATTTTCTGCAGCCTTAAATGGTTTCTTTACCACTTCTAATGTTGATTTTTATTCTAGGATTTCATTTTTAATATAAAATACTGTATTTATTAGATTCATTCTCCCCTTCCCAAGCCACGTGCCTAATTCTTCTATGCACTTGTAACTAGAAGGTTTGCACTCTACATTTAGCCTGCAACCCAGGCTGACAGATTTTTGAAAGTCAGATTTATTAAGACTTGGTGCAATTTTAATAGCATATTTGGCATTCATCGATGGTGGTTCTCTTTGAAAAGCCAAACCAGAGAAGAAGGAACCTAAATTTACAATTTTCTTTTCACTAAAAGTGACTTAATATACATTTTAAAAATAAAGTTTGAACTACTGAAAACATCTGTGCAAAGGTGGGAGGGGCACAGGATGTGGACTCAGCTCTGCTAATCACATAAATTGCAAAGGAATGCAAGCTGCTGTGCGTTTTGGGTACATTTCTGCTTCCAGATATGTTATCAACCATTTAAAAAGTCATTAAATTTTAGTTTCCTTAAAAGCTTTCCTTATCGTGATAATCTTTCTTTTCATCAAAGTCTATTGTGTTTTCATCTCATCCTTGGCTTCCTGAAGTTTATGGAGTTTAAGCTAGCTATTTTCTAAAATTTTCTGCTCTTTCCTACAAAAGTTTTTTCCTGAAAATCTGTTTTCCACCTCTGGAGTCTCAGGTTCTCTCTCTTCCATGTTCAGTCTTTGCATCCAGGAGAGATCTCAGTCTTAATATTCGCTCATAAAAAGCCTCTGTAGTTTTCCCTTGGTCCCCATCCCTGTCTGCCTCCTGCTGAGCTACCAATCTGCTCACCTCAGACACCTTTCTGAGGATCTGCAACGTACCTAACCCAGTTCCCTTTCTCATTTGAAGGAGTGTCTATTTGTCAAAAACATTGAATGAAAAAGTCCCCTGTCTGCATGAATCCCTCAATTTTTCCACTTGCCAAATTCTCACCTCACTATTAGCATGATTGGGAATTGTAGAACAGTCAGTGGAGAGAGAGAGATAGAAAGAGAAGGAGAGACAGAGTCCATACTGGGGAAAGCATTTCCTCTGACCTCTTCTTCCTTAAATGGCCTTACTTTGTTTCTTGAGACTTCCTCTAAATTCTGTGCAGGAGAAATGCCTCCTGGTTTTTATTAAGTTATTAAGTGAAATGCTATTGGAAATTTGAATCCCGTTCTCCATTTCTATAATTACGCCAGTGGGAAGGTTAGGGAGGGTAAATGAGCAGGCTTTAGTTTCCTGCCGTCATAACCCACAAACCCATGTGGTGATTCACATACTTCAGGCCACCAATAAAACCTGCAATCTTCCCTGAAATTACTAGGGATTATTGGTAGCATGGAGAGTGAAATTTGTCCCTTCAGTATGGAGAACACAGCAGAAGACTTGTATATGTGTGCACATGAGCATGTGCGCCCCATGCATGTGATGGTGGCATGTCTATTTGCCTCCATGATGTGCAGGTCATAAAATAGTGAAGACATAAAAAAAAAAATAAGAGATTTAATAGAATCTTAAAATCAGAGAATTTCTCATGCTAACTTTCAAAGTGCTCCTCAGGGGAATACTTAAAAGGCATAGCTTTTTCTCTGCCCCAGGACTCTAACCTGTTTGGTGCCGAGAGGGCAAGGGGCTTCGGTGGCTACTCGGCACCCACTGGCCTCTCTTCCATCTAACAGTGCCTGACTTTATGGACTCCCCCACCAAGCCCTTGTGCTTTGGGGAAAGCTGAAACCACCCAGTGCACCCTGTTTGGTCCCAATTGATCTCACCCAAATAGGGTCATCCCATCTTCCCAACCACAGGGGTCATTAGGGCCTGGCTTTCCCAGGCTTGGGGGTGGATCTGAAATAAGCAGGTGACCCCATGAGATGTGAGGGGAGGTTTGCTAAGGAATTCTGAGAAAGAGGGAGAAAACACTGGGAAAGAAGCTCTCTTCCTGGCGGCTGTGTGATGTGCTTCTATCAACCCGACAGCTGTGACAGCGATTTTGCCGGCATGAATGAGGCACCTTGAAACAGAAACTGACCTGCCAAGTGGGACAGAAAGGAGAGAAGTGCCAGGCCCTTGAGAAACTGCAGAGTGCTAAATCCATGCCAGCTGACGCTCTCCCTCCCACTGTAACTTCCAGCTTCATGGGCCATAAATCCTGGGGTTTTGTAGTTTAAGTTCATACAGATAGATTTTCGGCTACCTCTAAACAACAGAATCCCATCTCACCGAGGGAACTAGGATCAATTTCAGCTTTATTTGCCCCTTACATACATCAGCAGCTGCTTCCCCAGCCACCCAGTTTCCCAAGTGGATATCCCTAGGGAAGGAGACTAAAGCCCAACGGCTAGAGAGGCTGGTGATGAAACCAGCACCAGCTTATTAACTACCTCTGCTGGGCCCAGCCACGTCAAATGCCCCGCTCAGAGGGAAGCCTCAAGATCAATGATGCTGTGGCTCTGTCTTCTTCTTCTTCTTCTTTTCTTAAGGCACAAACAGTAGCAGAAGTTGAGACCCACAGTTACCCGCAAAGCAAGAGTGCCGGCTTCAACTTTGGCATTTTCTGCCAAAGCACCCTGCACGCAAAATCAGACCTTCTCACACACGGAGGTAACAGACCCGTAACTGATCTCCGGCTGTCCTGGGATGACAAGACCGCACCATTAAGCATCAGGCCTGATTCACACATTGTAACCCAAATGTGAGGCATTAGGGGGTACAGGAAACACGGCCTTATGGGAAATTATCAAACACTGCCTAACTATACAAATGCCCCTCCTCCCTGTGCACAGTTACCTACTGAAGATTAATTGTATTAACTGCTTCAAAGTGTAGGGTTTATTGTGTGACTATTGTGAGAAGATGGGAGAAGAGCTTGGCAGCCCACTCCCAAAACAATCCTAAAATAATCCACTGTTGAAAACCCTGTGAATGACAGAAAAGCACTGACATAGGGTTGGGCATGGCACAGTGTTGGGGAGTGTTTCATCCTGTTGTACACAGGGTCACTATGATTCAGACCTGACTTGATGGCACCTAACAACAACAACAATTGTGAGAAGAAAAGCAGAAGAAATGGCCAATCCAATTATACCTAATACCAAGGACTGTCCTATCAAGGATGGTAGCACAGTAGATTGTAGGAGGCGCACGATCAGGAAGCAGAGCTCCTCTTTTCATTAATAGAAGTATAACTGTGGATGGCAATAATTCTTCACCACACAGGAGTTTCCAAAGAGCACATGGCCTGGTGGGTGTGAGAGCAGGTTTCCATGGAATATGAGCTAGACTCCACTCTAAGTGTGGGGTCAGGAAAGGTGAAAGGCCCTTTTGGGAACTCTTAAAGCAGTAGTCAGCAATATAAAAATAGGAGTGAAAAGATCCTTCTTTTTCTATAAACCTTGCTCAACCAGATTCATGTTAAAATTACAAATGAAAAGAAGTATCTTAAACATATGAATGAGTAATATCTATCTTTCAATGTTTCATAATATACTCTGTTATTACTACTTGGAAAAACATAAAATTAGATCCAGACTTAAATTATGTGCATTAGTCAGCGATCATTGCTGCAGCAGGAAAACCCAACCCAAACAAAGAATGGGAGAAGACACCTATTAGAAACTTACAGTTAGTACATCAGTCCATAACGGTGGGAAGGCAGGAATGGCAGTGGCAGGAGGCAGGGTCCATGGCATATGACCTTACATCTCTGTGAGCAAGAAATAGGGAGCAAGCTGGGCCATGGGTCTAGAGGAAAAACTTCCAAAAACCCAACTCCAGTGACATCTCTTCCACAAACCTAAGACCTGCCTCCAAAGTTCCATGACCTCCACAAAGAGCATCACTTGCTGAGACCAGTTCAAGCCCTGTGGCCTTAGATGACAGAAGTCATCTATGCCTTGAGGAAATGTCTATTATCCCAGTGAAAAAGTTGAGGCTTTCCTTTCCTGCAGCTTATCTCATTAACAATTAAGGCCTCCTGGCCCGGTGCAGTGTCGTTCACAGTAACATGAAGAAAGCCCTCATCACCAGGCTTTTTGTCTCTTTAAACTGTGCATTTTTCAGATTTTTTTTTTGTGTGTGTGCCTTTTGCTCCACATTTTCCTCATAAATCTGGCTAAACACAGCAAGCAACAACCTGGCCACACTGCCCATGTCCTGTCATCCTCGTGATATTTCTTCTGCCAAGTTAATTAGCCCATTCCATTTTAATTCAGCCTCGCTCAAATCTTTAGGGCATAGACAAAATGCAAACAGTCTCTTTGGTAGAATATAACATAGATCACCTCTAGTCCAGTGTCACACAGAGTCTTCATTTTCCTCTAAAACACCATAAACTCCATCTGCGTTTCTATCAGCAGCTGCCTTCTGGTCTTCCTTCCTCTCACCAGAACTGCCCGTCAAGTGCCCAAGGGCTTCTCTTGCCTACATCTGCAAAGCCTTCTGAACTCTTCCCACAAACAAGTTTCAAAGGCCAACAAACCACATGGTTAGACTTCTGCACAGCAACAACCCCACGCCCGGAACCAGTTTTCTGTATTAGTCAGCTATCACCGCTGTAGCAGAAAAACCAACCCAAAGTTATGAAGGAAGAGATTTATTGGAACCTCACAATGAGTAAATCAGTCCATAACATTGGCAGGAGGCAGGGTCCATGGCGGACGACCTTATCAGGAAGCAGAGAGCCAGCTGAGCCATGGAACTCTGGTAAAAACCTCCAAAAGCCCAACCCAGTGACATCAATTCCACAAAGCTAAGACCGGCTTCCAAAGTTCCATGCCCCCCACAAACAGCCACACCAGCTGGGGAACAATGTCAAAGAGCATGAGCCTTGAGGGACATTTTATATTCAAACCATGATGTTAGGGTTCAAAAATAAATTACAGATGTACATTATGCTTCACAGGATGCATTTAAATAAATGCAAAAATAAAATCAAATAATAAAATGTAATGCATATTTTTTCCCAAATTTTACAATGGACAAGAGCTTCCAAAACATAAAAAATAAGGTTGTTCAAAAAGAGGAAAAGGGCCGTTAGACGTTCACTGTGTTAGAAAAGAATTATCATATTTCATCCATTCTGTGATGTTTAAACATTTTCTGATAACTCTAAAATTGATATTGATGACATCATAAAGTCATTTTCAGACATGCAGTAGTTTCAGAGTGGTCATTATTTACACATACCTGAACTTGGCTATAGCTATGCATATTAGCTTTGTTTCAACTGAATGTATTCATCCTTCGGGCTACATGGCCAAATACGATGACTGAAAACAGGAAAAGCTGCCACTTTTCAAAGCAAGGTGAGGATGGTATGACCAATGAACATATTTTACAGAATTGTTGTTAAAGTTCTGAACTCTGGAAGCCTCTTGGAGATGTTGACTAGTACCTGTATAACTTCAGTGGCATGTGATTCAATGACATGTGGGTTAATTCAAATAGAAAAGTGATGGCATAATAACTATGAAATGAGGTAAAAGATGTCTATACAGAAAACAAAAAAAATAAAATAAATCTTACTTAAAAGACATTTTAAATTACCTATATAATTGGGATTATATACTATGCACATAGGCCTGCAGCCATAGCCCTGTGGCATCCAATCCCGTCAGATCTTGGAAGCTAAGCAGGGTCAGGCCTGGTTAGTACCTGGATGCGAGACCTCCTGGGAACACCAGAAGCTGTAGGCTTGGGAGGAGGACCTGGCAGCCCCCTCCTAAAAATCAATCTGCCATTGAAAACCCTATGAACGGCAGAGAAGCACTGACAATAGTGTTTCCCCTGTTGTACAGAGGGTCGCTATGAGTCGGATACCGACTCAGCAGCACCTAACAACAACAACAACAATACTATGCACATAGATTTGAAGACTTAATATTTACAGGTATCATTCCTTTTCATTTATTTTTTCAGTACTACATGGTCTAACTCAGGGCTTCACACATCCTAGGCAAGCATCTTACCACTGAGCTGCACCTTCATCTTTTTTTCTCATTTTTTATCTTTTATTTGAGACCTGGTCTTGCTATGTTGCACAGGCTGCTTCTGACATCAAGCTCACAATGCTCCTGCCTCAACCTCCTAAGTCAATAGGTTTACCGGTATGCACTATTGCACTTGGCTTCACATGTAATCTTAATAAATTCCAGCAGATCTTCTTATGGAAATTGACATGCTGATTCTAAAATGTCCATGCAAGTGCAAAAAGATCAACAACATTCAAAAATAAATATGAAGACAAAAACCAAAAGTCAATGACATACACTTCCACATATTACAATACTATAACACATCATAAAGCTCCAGTACATAAGACTGTGTAGAACTGGCACGAGTCTAGACAAGGATCTCATGGAACTGAACTGCAAGTCCAGAAGCACATACCCATGCTCACATGAATATGGTCTAGGCAATGCTATAGGGCGGTGGAGGAAAGATGATCATTCAAATAATGGTGCTGGGCCAATATGACATCCAGGAAAATACAGAAGTAACTGAATCTCTGTCTCCTACAATAAACAAAAGATATGTGGATTGTAGACACAACTGTAGTAGAGAAAACAGGAAAGCTTCCAGGCACAAAGACAGAAGAACATGAAATCTTCATTACCTTGGAGTTGTGGTTGTTGTTAGGTGCCATCGAGTCGGTATCCGACTCATAGCGACCCTCATAGGGTTTTCAATGGCTGTTTTGGGATTGCCTCGGGAGTGGATTGCCAAGTCCTTCTCCCATTTTTGCGGTGCTGGGAATCAAACTTAGAACCTCAGAGACTGCAGTGCAGCGCTTTACCAACTGAGCTAAATCCCAGCACCTTGGAGTAGATGAACATATATCTTAAAAAACACATATAAGACACATAGCTAAAGGAAATGATTGGCAAATTCAACTTTATTAAAGATTTCTACTTATTGAAAGATACCATTAGGAGCATAAAGGAGTGGGACAGTCAGTTTTCATTCAGCACATAAGAAGTATCCCTATATATCGATTATCAGAAAGAGAGACAACAGGTACCTGTTCAATACCAGGCAACAGTCTCGAGTGGTAACTTCACAAAACAGCTCATCAAATGACAAATAAACACACAAAAATGTTCTCAACATCCTTAGTCCTCAGGGAAGTGTATATTAAAACACAACTGCTGTCATTAGGTGTCATCCAGTTGTAGCCAAGTCATAGCGACATTCATAGGGTTTTCAATGGCTGATTCTTTTGGGATTGCCTAGGGAATGGATTGCCACATCCTTCTCCCATTTTTTACAGTGCTGGGGATTGAACCTGGGTCCTCGGAGAGTGCAGAGCCACACTCCACCAACTGAGCTAAACCCCAGCCCCCAAAGCACAATTAGGTACTACTATACATCTGCTATGGGCTGGGATTTAGTTCAGTTGGTAGAGCGCCGCTCTGTATCCTCTGAGGTCCCAGGTCCAAATCCCAGCACCACAAAAATGGAAGAAGGATGTGGTAAATCCACTCCTGAGGCAATCCCAAAACAATCAGCCATTGAAAACCCTATGAGGGAAGGGGGGAGGGGGGAAACATAGAGGAGGGTAAGGGGTAACCTATATGAATAATGCTTATCAAATTGATGTATGAAAATTGTCACAATGAAAAGCATGTCAAAATGAATTGCATTATGATGTACATTAAAAATTTCTAATAAAAAAAAAAGAAAACCCTGTGAGGGTCACTATGAATCAGACAGCACTCAACGGCACCTAACAACAACAAAATATATCTGCTAGCGTATTTTGTAATTTTTTAATGTAACAATACCACTTGTTGAAAAGACCACTGGGCAACTAGAATGCTTGTGGACACCTGGTGAAGTATAAACCAATCCAATCACTTCAGAAAAATTGTCAGTGTGTGCTAAAGCTGTATATATGCCTACTCCAGAATCCATCAGTTCTATTCTTATGTATACTTAATTGTATACATGTATGATACAAAATACATTAGAGCATTCTTAGTATTATTATTTAACAGCCAAATGTCTATCAATAGTGAAAAATTAGCAAAATACCGTTCAACACAGCAACACAGATACATCTCAACACACACTATTAAGCAAAAACAGCTAGGCGTTTAAAAGTAAATACTGCGTGATTACACTTATAATAAACTAAAAATATGCAAAAAAGACTAATAGTTAGAGATATCAGAACAGTGTTTCTATGAGGACAGGGGGTGTAATGTCTTAGCAAAGGCACAAGCAAGGCATCTGGAGCACTGATACTGTGATGTCCTGTTTCTTGAAATGGGTGTTCGTTACAAAAGGGCTTGCCTGAGTAGATCCAGGAAGTGGAAGAAGGATTTCAAACTCAAATATATCTGACTTGAATTCCTGATACTGGCAATATTGTGATAATGGGAGTATGTGATGGTGATGAGCTCTGCTTTAAAAATGGATAAGAATGTGAACTTGTTTCAATCGCCTCTCCTTCTAGCAGCCATTTGGTGACTCATGACCAAGAAACCACTGCCACCTAGTGGCACCCTGCTCTAATTGCAGGATCAGATATTTTGAGCATAACTCAATTGGGCTGGGATTTGGCTCAATGGGTAGAGCACTGCGCTGCAGTCTGTGAGGTCCCGAGTTCAATTCCCAGCACTGCAGAAATGGGAGAAGGACCTGCCAATCTACTCCCAAGACAATCCCGAAATACTCAGCCATTGAAAACCCTATGAGGGTCGCTATGAGTCGGATCCAGACTCAAAGGAACCTAACAACAACAACAAACAACAACTTCAAATGTTGTTTGTTGTCTGGTGCCCTCCAGTGAGGTCCAACTCAGAGCAACCCGATGTACAACAGAACGAAACACTCCCCACACTGTGCCATGCTCAGCACTATGTCAGTGCTTCTCTGCTATTCATAGGGTTTTCAATGTCTGATTGTTTTGGGAGTGGGTTACTGGGTCCTTCTCCTATTTTTGCAGTGCCGGAGATCGAACCCAGGGCTTCAAACTGTGCAGAACAAGCTCTCTACCAACTGAGCTAACCTAGCCCCAACAACAACTTTGAATATATAGTCAATTCAAAAGAGCAGGACAAAAAAAAAAGGAAACTCCCAATTAAGATGGCCAGTTAGCCTCTGTGTGATACAATGAAACAAAGGAGATGGGATAAGAAGGAACAGACTTTATTCTGAACAGAAAAAAAAATCAATAAGAGCACAGAAATCACCAGGAGGAGATAGGACAGCCTGGATGTGCAGGTGACAGAAGACCCACATGGAGAGAAGGAGCAAGGGGACCTGCCACAGCCAAGCAGCATCCCAGCAGGGCAAGACAAATCCCACCCAAAAGGTAAGCGAGACATACCTCCATCTGCTGAATAGTGTGGTCATACAAAAGATAAATCACTGAACAAGGAGCCAGGAAACGCATCTCCACAGCGCTCAGGGGACACAGACGTGTGAAGGAATTATGGGACAGTGGGGAACCCGAAGCAATCTCGCTTACCTGCTGAATTAATGGTGTTGTGGGAAATTGCAGCATCCAGGCAAGCTTCCGAGCCATGCCCAGGATCCCAACAACCACGTAAACAGCTTGGCAGGCTGCAGACCCCAGCCACAACACCCAGGCATGAGACAGAGACATTCAAGGCAATTGTAGGACTGCAGAAACCCAGAAGCAGTGTTGACTGCCCGCTGAACTGGCAGTGGGGTGGGGAACTACAGCACCCTGGTGAGCTCCTGAGCCAAGCCCAGAGTCCCAACACACACACAAACAGCCAGGCGGGACACAGATGTCACTCAGATGACTAGGCCACCGCTTGGTAAGCCCCAGACACATGAACATCAGAACCGAATCAACAACAAATTTAGCTCTGTACCCCATGGCTAGATTTGACTCTGACAGAGGCAGGGGTGCCTGCTGCAAATACTATGGGGCAACATGCAGCTGGCAGGAGGGCCTGCATAGGCAGGTCCTGGTTGATTGATACCCAGACAGAACTGCTCCACAGTGGGCAAGGATGCAACCTTCAGATCCAGGCTGGTTTGTGTGGGTTTTTTTTCCCCACTAAATTCTATTTTTTCTTTCAAATTTTATTGTTCCTTATGCTTTTCATTTTTCAAATTTTTAATCTTTATTTCCTTTTAGGTTATCCTAGCCATTTGATTATAATACCTTCAATGTCAGTGGAATTCAGATTTATGTGTTTTCAGAAAAAGAGACAACTTTTGTATTTGTATTTGTTATATCTATTACAATGTTTGAATAACCTCATATGTATATTATTATACAGTGTACAAGTAGATTTATATTTCCACTTGCTCTTCTTTTACCCAGTCTCCAACATTCTCCTTTCTTCCTGCCCCTGTCCCTTGCTCTAATTCAATCCTGTTCTTTCTCTTCCTCCTCCTCTACCTCAACCCCTAATTTTCATCCTTCTGATGTTAACATCTTTACCACAAATATTGTCTAACCCAAACCCTACTCTACACTACCCCTACTCTTTCCTTTCCTTAGATAATTTTTAGGTATTAGCTGGCTTCAAATCAGGTTAATTGTAATTATAAATCTAATTTTGTTTGGATTTGTAACTACAACAGATTGCTTTGCCCTCTCTGAGCGATGCTGAGGACCAAGACCTCAAGATCCCCAAATAAAACAGGAAGAGATAACCATCCTAACAAATGTGAAAGGCCAACACAGAAACACAAAGAATATGAAAAAACAAGATGGCAAGACCCCTCCAAACAACCACAACATCTCACTGACTGAGACCAAAGATACTGAAATGCTTGAAATGCCAGACAAAGAATTCAAAAGTCTACTTATAAAAATGATAAGTGCTCTCAAAGTAAATACAACTAAGCATATGAATGAAGTGATGAAGTAAATTCATGTAATTGATATAAAAGTTTCTAACTTAGAAGAAAATTTCAGAAAACAAATTGAGATCTTGAAAAAAATCAAATAAATTTTATATATGAAAAACACAATCAACCAAATAAAAATCACAATAGAAAGTAATACCAGCAGACTGGATCAAGCAGAAAGACTATCAGGAATGGGAGACAAGGACAAGGAAATACTATACTCAGAAACAAGTAAAGAAAAAAAATGAAGAAATATGACCACAACTTCCAAGAAGTATGGGACAAGATGCAGAGACCAACCTAAGAATCTGTGGTATAGAAGAAGGAGCCAAGACTAAAGCAAATGGCATACCAAAATAAGCAGTGGTCACTATACTGATATCTGAAAAAGTTGGCTTTAGCCTTAAGTTAATCAGAAATGACAAAGATCATTACATATTAATAAAAGGAACAGTAAACCAAGAAGTCATAATGATTGTAATATTTATGCACCAAACGCTGGCACATCTAAATTCATAAAACAAACATTATTGGCCATAAAGGAACAGATTGGCCCAGATACAATAATAATGGGTGACTTCAATACCCCACTCTCATCAAAACAGATCATCCAAACCAAAAAAATCACTAAAGAACTCATTTGTTGGGTCATGCAGTCATGCCTGTAATCCCAGCAACATGGGAGGTGGAGGCAAGAGTATCCCAAGATTGAAGTCAGAAGCAGCCCACATAACTTAGCAAGATCCTATCTCAAAACAAAAAGTAAAAAATGGGCTGGGGTGAAGCTTAATGGTAAAGCACCTGCTAAACCATACATGAGACACTGGGTTCAACTCCACAGTACTAAAAAAAAAAAAATCAACAAAGTCATCTTAGACTTAACACCATAGACCAACTGGACTTAATGACATCTACAGAACATTTTATCCAGCAGACGCAGAATAAACATTCTTGGTACCCAATAGAACTTTTTCTAAAGTAGGCCACATTTTAGCTCATAAAACTAGCCTCAACCAATGCAAAAAAGTTGAACTCATTCACTATATCTAATCAGATTGCAATAGAATAAAACTAGAAATCAATAGCAAAAGAAACCACAAAAAGTTATAAATATATGGAAATTAAATAACACACTTTTGAATGTTCAATTGGTCATTGAAGAAATCAAAGGGGAAATTTAAAAATTCCCAGATTGAACAGAAAATGAAAATAAAACCTAGCAGAACTTTTGGGATACAGCAAAGACAGTTCTATGAGAAAAATTCATAGCTATGAGTGCCTACATCAAAAAATCATAGAAAGCTCAAATAAATAACTTAATAATACACCTAATGCCAGGTGCACTGGCTCATGTCTATAATTCCAGCAACTCAGGAGGCAGAGGCAGAAGTATAGCAGGTTTGAGGCCAGAGGGAGACTGCATAATTTAGCAAGACCTTGTCTCAAGATAAAAATAAAAACTTTAAAATGGGTTGGGAGTGCAGCCCAGTGGTAGAGCACTTGCAAAATATGCATGAGGCTCTCACCTTAAGGCATTAGGAAAACAACAACAAACCAATCCCAAAACCAGTAGACAAAATGAGATAACAAAGACCAAGCCTCGTGGCTGCCTCAATGTCCTGAATTGATTCAGAGCATTAGTTTTCATGACTATTTTGACTTTCTGGAAGAGCCAGAAGTTGCACAGTGCTAGATCTGGTGAATAAGGTGGCTGGGGACATACAGTCATGTTTTTATTTGGCTGAAATTGCTGTACCAGAACTGATGTGAGACACAGAGTATTGTCACAATGGAGGATGAAACTAAAGATGCTCAGGAAAGATGATTCCAGACCTGCTTCAGAAAGTGGCAGGAATGACAGGAAAATGTGTTCATAGCCAAGGGAAGCATTTTTAAGGGCATTAATGGTAATGTGTCTGGTACTATAATAATTTTAATTTAAATATTCAAAATATGCTTATTTTTTAAAATTGCACTGTTATTTCTAGTATATAGTATTACAGTATGATGAGTTTTATTCTGAGATACAATACTGTTGTACGATGTACTTTGTAATTGATCTCCCCCTCTTTACCCCACACACATTGCTCCCAACCCATTTCATTATTCTGCTCCTACTCTGGATATCTTCACTTCTGTTTCCTGATCATGTGTGCGCGCGCACACGCGCTATTGTTGTTAGGTGCCATCAAGTCAATGTTCAACCCATAATGACCCTATGTCTAACAGGTGAAACACTATTGTCATGCTTCTCTGCTATTCATAGGGTTTTCAGTGGCTATTTTTGGGGAATGGGTTGCCAGGTCCTCTTCCCAAGCCTACAGTACCTGGTGTTCCCAGGTGGTATCCCATCCAAGTACTAACTAGGCCCGACCCTGCTTAGCTTCTGAGATCTGATGGGATCGGATGCCACAGTGTTCCAGCTGCAGATACATTTTTTTTTCATTTTTTTTAGAGAAATGTAGCTTCTGCATATGAGTGAGGACATGCGGTATTTACTTTTGGAGTCTGGCTTATTTCACTTAAAATAATGATCACTGGAAGTGTCACCAACCCTGATATATGAGCTGAATTGTCACTCTGTACTCCATAAATCCCCCAGATGTCTGGCAGTTTGCCATACTATGGATGCTCGCATGTTGCTATGATGCAGAAAACTGGTATTACAGATACCAGCAGGATCACCCATGGTGGACAGGTTTCAGCTGAACTCCAGACTAAGACAGACCAGAGAGCAGGACCTGGCAGGCCACTCCCAAAACAATCAGCCATTGAGAACCCAAAAATAGCAGAGAAACACTATCAGACATGTGCCAGAAAATGAGCCTCTCAGGTTGGAAGGCACTCAAAAGACAACTGAAGAAGAATCGCCTCCTCAAAGCAGAGTCTATCTTAATGACAGAAATGGAGTAAAGCCCAAGGGACCTCCTAATGTAGCACAACTCAAAATGAGGAAGAAAAACTGTAAACATCCATTAATAATTGGAATGTGGAATGTACATAGTGTGAATCTTGGAAAATTAGATATCATCAAAAAGGAAATGGAGCACTTAAACATCAACATTCTAGGCATCAGTGAGCTAAAATGGACTGGTGTGGGCCATTTTAAATCAGATAATCATAATCTGTTATGCCAGGAATGACAAATTAATGAGAAATGGGTTTCATTCAGCATCAAAAAAGGCATGTCAAGATCTGTCCAGAAGTACAATGCCATCAGTGATAGAGTAATGTCCAAATGCCTACAAGGAAGTCCAGTTATATTAACTATTCTTCAAATTTACACACCCATCACTAAGGCTACAAATGAAGATAGGGAAGATTTTTACCACTTCCTGCAATCTGAAATGGATGGAACATTGAATCAGGATGTGCTGATAATTACTGGTGACTGGAATGCAAAAGTTGGAAACAAAGAAGGTGGTTCAGTAGTCAGAAAATATGGTCTTGGAGACAGAAACCATCCTGGAGATCATATGAGAGAATCTTTTCAGACCCATGAGCTTTGCATTGCAAATACATTTTTCACCAACATAAATGGTGACTATACATGTGAAGGTCGCCACATGGAACATACAGGAACAAAGTTGACTACACTTGTGGAAAGAGATGACGGAAAAGCTCAATATCAAATGTCAGAAAAAGGCCAGGTGCTGATTGTGGATCAGACCATCAACTGCACTTTTGCAGGTTCAAAATAAAACTGAAGAAAATTAGAACAAGTCTACAAGAGCCAAGGTATTACCTTGAGTATATCCCACCTGAGTTCAGAGACCACCTCCAGAACAGGTTTGATGCATTAGACACTAATGATTGGCCAGACAAGTTGTGGCATGACATCCAAGACACCATTCATGAAGAAAGCAAAGGTTATTAAAAAGACAGGA
Source organism: Pedetes capensis (assembly GCA_007922755.1). Taxonomy (NCBI): domain Eukaryota; kingdom Metazoa; phylum Chordata; class Mammalia; order Rodentia; family Pedetidae; genus Pedetes; species Pedetes capensis. The sequence goes on from VMDO01004565.1 coordinate 32,505, forward strand.
AAAAAAGAAAAGACCAAATTACATGCCAAAGAGACTCTGAAACTTGCTCTTGAATATCCAGCAGCTAAAGTAAAAAGAAGACATGATGAAGTTAAGGAACTACACAGAAGATTTCAAATGGCAGCTCAAGCAGACAATATCAAATATTATAATGACACGTGCAAAGAGCTGGAGACAGAAAACCAAAAGGAAAGAACACATTCTGTGTTTCTCAAGCTTAAGGAATTGAAGAAAAATTCAAGCCTCAAATGGCAATAGTGAAGGATTCTACGATGCAAGAAACATCAAAAGAAGATGGAAAGACACAGAGTCATTATGCCAGAGAATTGGTAGATGACCAACCATTTCAAGAGGATGCATATTATCAGAAGCCATTGGTACTGAAGGACCAAGTGGATGCTGTCTTGAAGGAATTGGTGAAACACAAGGCTCCAGGAATTGATGGAATGCTAATAGAGATGCTTCAACAAACAGAGATAGCACTGGAGGTGCTCACTTCTTTATGCCAAGAGATTTGGAAAATAGCTACCTGACCACCTGACTGGAAAAGATTCATACTTGTACCTATTCCCAAGAAAAGGGGATCCAACTGAATGTGCAAATTTTTTAATGATATTGTTAATATCGCACACAAGCAAAATTTTGCTAAAGATCATTCAAAGTGACTACAGCAGTATATAGACAGGGAACTGCTGATAATTAGCTGTTTCAGCTGTTAAGCTGGATTATAAAGAGGGCAAAGACCAGGGACATCATTGCCAGAAAGATGTCTGCCTATGTTTTATTGACTATGCAAAGTCATTTCACTATGTGACTCACAACAAACTATGGATAACACTGTGAAGAATGAGAATACAAGAGCACTTAATTGTACTCATAAGGAATCTGTACATGGACCATGAGGCAGTTGTTTAAACAGAATGAGGGAACACTGCCTGGTTTAAAGTCAAGAAAGATGTGCATCAGGGCTATATCCTTTCACCCTACCTCTTCAATCTCTATGCTGAGTAAATAATCCAAGAAGCTGGCTTTTATGAAGAAGAATTGGGCATTATGATTAGAGGAATACTCATTAACAACCTGCATTTTACAGATTATACAACTCTGCTTGCTGAGAGTGAGGAGGATTTGAAATATTTACTGATGAAGATCAGATAAAATAGCCTTCAGTATGGATTGTGCCCCAACATCAACATAACAAAAACCCTTACAACTAGGTCAGTATGCAATTTCATGATAAATGGAGAAAAGATTGAGGTTGTCCACGATTTGGCTTTACTTGGCTCTATAATCAATGCCCGTGTAAGCAGCAGTGAAGAAATCAAAAGACGAATTGTATTGGAAAAGCGGTAGCAAAAGACCACTGTAAAGTACTGAAGAGTAAAGATGTCATATTGAAGACAAAAGTGTGCCTGAGTCATGCCATGGTATTTTAGTAGCATGATGATTGTGAAAGCTGGACATTGAACAAAGGAGACAGGAGAAGAATTGATGCTTTTGAATTATGGTGCTGGAGACCATTATTGAATATACCATTGACTGTCAAAAGAACCAACAGATCTGTCCTAGATGAAGTGCCACCAGAGTGCTCCTTGGAAGCAGGGATGGCTAGACTGCATCTTATGTATTTTGGACATGTAGTCAGGAGGGACCAATCCCTGGAGAAGGACATGATGTTTGGGAAAGTGGCAGATCAATGAAAAAAGGAAAACCCTCAACTAGATGGATTGACACAGTGGCTACAACAATGGGCTTAAATATTATAAAGATCATGTCACTGGCACAGAATGGGTGAGTGCTTTTTTCTGTTGTACATAGGGTTGCTATGAGTAGGACCTGCCTCAATGATATAGAACCACCACCACCTCATGAATATGTATAATTAAAATACTAATAAAAAAGAATTGTTGTTGTTAGGTGCCGTCGAGTCAGTATCTGACTCATAGCAACCCTCTGTACAACAGGGGAAACACTATTGTCAGTGCTTCTCTGCTGTTCATAGGGTTTTCAATGGCAGATTGATTTTTGGGAGGGGGTTGCCAGGTCCTTCTCCCAAGCCTACAGCTTCTGGTGTGCCCAGGAGGTCTCCCATCCAGGTACTAACCAGGCCCGACCCTGCTTAGCTTCCAAGATCCGACGGGATCGGATGCCACAGGGCTACGGCTGCAGGCAATAAAAAAGAATATATGACTCTAAAACAATAAAAGAACAAAAATAAACTAAAAAGTGATGCTCTCCAGAGCCATCTATTTTCCTGCAAATAACAAAATTTCATTCTACTTTTTGACTGAATAATAGTCTATTGTATAAATATACCACATTTTTAAATCCATTCCTCTGTGGATAGACATCTGGGCTAGTCCCATATCTTTGGAATTGTGAAGAGGGCTGCAATGAAGATGGAGATGCAGGTGTCTCTATGTTATGATGTCTTGGATTCCTTTGGGTATATCCCCCAGAGTGGTATAGCAGGGTCAGATGCTAATACTGTTTTTAGTTTTTCTGAGGGACTCCATACTGATTTCAATAATGGCTGTATCAGTGTGTAGTCCCACCATCAATGTACCTTCACCAATATTTGTTGTTGTTGTTCTTCTTCTTCTTCTTTTTTTTTTTTTTTTTTGATACTCGCCAATCTGACTGGAGTGAGATGGACTATCTGTGTAGTATGGGTGTGGAATTTTTTTCATGCTTTTTGACCATTTGTATTTCTTTTGAGAACCATCTGTTTAGTTCAATTATGCAATTACTGATTGGATTATTTTTTGGTATTTAATTTTTTGAGTTTTGTCTCTATCCTAGATATTAATCCCTGGCTGGATGTACAGGCGGCAGAGATTTTCTTCCAGTCTATAGGTTCTCTGTTTATCAATTGTTTCCCTTACTACACAGAAATTTTTAATTGCATGTCATCCCATTTGTCAGTTCTTGCTACTGTTTCAGGGGTTATTGACATTCTTTTAAGGAAGTAATTTCCTATGCCTATGTGTTGAAGAGTTCTCCCTGTATTTTCTTCCAGTAGTTTCAACGTTTCCAGTTCCACATTAAAATCTTTGATCCACTTTGAATTGATTTTTATACAGGGTGAGAGAGAGGGATCTATTTTCCTTCTTTATGTGTAGATGTCCAATTTTCCCAGCACTATTTGTTGAAGAGGCTGGCCTTTTCCCAATGTACACCCAGGTGTGTGTTTATTTCTGAATCCTCTGTTCCACTGATCTTCGTATGTATTTTTATTCCAGTTCCAAGCTATTTTTGTGACTATGGCCTTGTAATATAATTTGATGTCAGGCATGCCTTACTCTTGCTGCTCAGGATTGTACTGGCTATTTGAGGTCTTTTGTGTTTCCATATGAACTTTAAGATTTTTTTCTATTTCTTATAATATGTCATTGGAATTTTGATATGGATTACATTGAACCTATAGATTGCTTTCAGTAATACAGCTATTTTCATAACATGAATACTAGTAATCCATGAGCAAGGGAGGTCTTTCCATCTTTTAGTGTCTTCAGTTTTTCTTTAGTGTTTTGAGTTTTCATTGCAGAGGTCGTTTCCGTTCCTTGGTTAGACTTAGTCCTAGATTTGTTTGAGACTTTCGCATTCACCATATTTTTTTCACACCTCATAGAAAGCAATCACTTTTTCCTCAAATACTTTTGTCATAGAAATTAAAACATCCAGTCTTTACCTTATATATTTTTATGTATAAGTAAATCGAAAGAATGATACTGTTGAGCCAATTGCTGAGTAGTTTCTAGGTGCCAGGCTCTGCATTAATATATTTGCTTAGATTATATCACTTGCTCATTCTAACAATTCTGTAAGGAGACGACACTATTGTACCCATTTTAGAGATGAGTGGGCTTGAACATGTTCAGATTTCTCAAGGTCAACAGAGCCACCTCGGAGTCAGTTGGAATTTTAATCCAGATCCGTGGGCCTCCACACCTCTTGTTCTATCTTCCATGCATCAAGGTTGGACATTTTCTCTTCATAATGGAGAGTGCACAGTTGTGAGTTCCAGAGGTGGGGGTCCCAAGGACCCAATGTGGACCATGAGCAAATCACTCTACTGTCAGTGGCTCAATTTTCTTATTTTTAAACTAAAAGTTTCACCCAGATGATCCCCGAGGCTCTTTCCTGCCCCATTGTCTTATGGCTCCTGAACACAGAAGAAAGGCATTAATCTAAATCACTTGCAATATGTTTTTACAGTATGGTCCAACTATTTTTAGACCATCCCAGAATAAGAGCTCATTTCATGGAGCCAGTCACAAATTTCCCACAATCTTTGGGGGAAATCCAAGCTTGAGTGGTTCTAGTGCCTAATGAGATGATGTAATGCAGGAAAATATAGAGCTGGAAGAAAATTTTATTAGTGTGAGTAAATGTACATTTTCAAGCGAATTACAAGACCTTAAGAAGTAAATGTATACGCCCTAGGGGGAAATCACCTACAACTCTAAAACAGAGCATGCAGTGTTCATTTGTAGGCATTCTGAGAATTTCTGCAGATGTGAGTGAAAGGGGAAAATTGCACAGAACCTTTAACCCTAGAAAGAAAAACAGATGACTTCAGAAAAATATCTTCAATTAAGCAAATTTAGGACACTTAGTGACAGGTGTACCTGTCAGATAAAGGGGCTTTATCATGCAACGTGAGCTAATATATTCGTTCAGCAGAGGGGCACTTATGTAAATTTGCTAATGTGAGATCCACAGAATTAGCAACTTTTAAGACTAATGCATGCAAGTGGTCTGGCATTCAAAGAGTGAAGTAGACACTCTCCAGTTCAACATGCCTATTTAAGAAAAAAAACATGCTGGCTGATGCAAATACAAGAAGTATCACTCTGAGTCATGTAAATTTCTTGAGGTGCTTCCAAATTGTCCCATAACTATAATAACATATGGCACATGCATCCTTAGCAAATTCCAATCCCATGATGTCCGTTTCAGAACTTTGACACACTATCAGTGACTGAAAAGTTTGGTTCTTTCCATTATTATTTCCATAGCTAACCTTAAATAGATCTCTAAAAAAGCAACAACTGAGGGAAGGCATCGCACAATGAGAAAGATGCCCCCAGAGAGACGCCCTTTCATCCAGTTCTACCTGTTCTATCTCTGTAGAGGCACTCTGGGAATTTTTCAGTCATTACACAGGAATTTATCAATGTGTGAGCTAAGAATAAATTCACAGCCTAGGCATCTCAGGGAATTCCACTCACTGATGTATTCAAAACCAGCAGAGTATTGCAAGGAATCAAGGGCTGCACCATGAACTTAATAAAATTAAGCAACTCACCCCTCTCCACTCTACAGTTACCATGCTGACCAACCTTACTGATGGTATGCAAGAGACCACTATGTGCACGTTCACAGATTGAGAAAGAGGCACAAAAAGAGAGTGAAACAGTGCACATACCCAAGAAACCCAAGTGTTGGTGCCCCCAACCATGGCAGAGTGGTTCTTCTGTGGAATGCTTCTCTGACCATTTTAGGCTTGATGCTGCTGTTCACAGTGCCTAGCAGCAAACACCCCCTCCAAATATCTCTAGCTCCCCCATACTATTATGTTTCCTCAGTGTTTGCCCCAACCCTAGGAGGTTTATCTCCCCCTTGTTTAACAGCGATTATAAATCCAGGGGGTTCTCCAGTAAAGACAGGCTTCAAGATGTCTCGTCTTCTCTCTTTACATTGATCCAATCCTACAAAAATTTCTGAACTCATACCAACTGTCCTAGTGTCTGACATGTAATCAATGCTCAAAAATTATTTATTAGGATCAAAGATTATTTGGTTGGATAAACACATTTTCAAATTGTTCACATCGTCTGCTTTCTCTGAGTTCACAGTCCGGCTGAAGAGACGAGACAAATATGGATCTCCTTCAGTCAGTTGGACAGTTAGCTGTTTTCCAAATCTCTTAGCATAAACAAGTTAGTATCTCTAGTGCTGCATCTGTTTGTTGAAACATCTCTATTGGTATTCCATCAATTCCTAGAGCCTTGTGTTTCACCAATTCTTTCAAGGCAGCTTCCAGTTCATCCTTCAGTACCATTGGCTCCAGGTCATATGCAACCTCTTGAAATGGTTGGTCGTCCACCAATTCTTTTTGGTATAATGACTCTGTGTCTTTCCATCTTCTTTTGATATTTCCTGCATCATTTAATATTTTCCCTGTAGAATCCTTCATGATTGCCACTTGAGGCTTGAAGTTTTTTCTTCAGTGTTTATCTTCTCCATCCAAAAAGTCCGGCTCATACACAATCCTCATTGAGTGCTTGTGGGATGGGAAGGTGGATAGGTGGATGGATGAAAGGGAAATGGTCCTTGTTGCTGTTCTGCAGTGATCCCTACCATCTGCCATACTGGGGCTAAGCTACTCTGGCTTGGCTTTACCAAGCTCTAGTCACAGTTTCACCTTCACTCTGCTCTAGCTCCGTGCCTAAGTATCCCACAGAAATCTTTTACTACACCCCATCGTTAGATTTGTCTGCACAGTTCTTTGACTTTAAAAATGTCCTCTTTACATTCTTAATCTCTCCATCTCCAAAGCCAAGTTCAAGTTTTGTTTTTTTGCAGGAAGTTATTTTGACTCTAGTAGCCCAGATGGCCCCCATGTGTCTGTCGGCTTGTCATGCTGTGGGGGATTGTATATTGCTGTGATGCTGAAAGTTATGCCACTGGTATTTCAGATACCAGCAGGGCCACCCATGGGGACAGGTTTTAGCTGAGTTTCCAGACTGACAGTCTAGGGAGAAGAACCTGGCGGCCAACTCCTGAAATAATTAGCCATTGGAAACCCAATGAATAGCAAAGAATACTGTCAAATACAATGTCTGAAAATAAGCATCCCAAGTTGTCAAGCATTCAAGAAAGGATGGGGAAAGAGTTGCCTCCTCAAAGTAGAGTCTACCTTAATGATGGGAATGGAGTAAAGCCTCTGGGACCTCCTTTTTTTTTATGTGACTTGACTCAAAATCAGAAGAAATACAGTGACTGCAATAATCGGCTCAAACACAAAAAGATCAAGTGTGTGGCACAAGGTTGGGTAGTGTTTCATTCTATTGTACCTAGGGTCACATGAGTTGGACCCAACTCCATGGCACCTAACACTAGGCCACATAGGTCCTTCTTTCTCTGAATTTCTTTGGGATTTGCAGTAAGTACCGCACAGCTTCCCCCTGAAATACACAATGTCCCAAATCTCCTCTATTTCAAATGAAATCAAAATTTTCTGCAAGAGACTGCTCTTCATGAGCAAGAAGCCTGTTCCATGGCGATTTGTCCTTCCCCAGATTTTGCACAGCTGTTGACTTACAAGCTACTGAACAAAGCATGGTGAAGGGTGAGCAGAACTGGATGGGAAATACACTGGCATGAATCCTAGCTCTCTCCTTTTCAAGCCATTAAACTCTGTGAGACACCACTTCCTCACCTCAAATAAATGAGATCAAGACCCCTCTACTGCAAACCTCGTATAACAATTGCATGAGACAATTCACGAGTGCACTCACATGGCATTTCACACATTTTAGGTGACCCAACGGCACCTAACAACAACAACAACAGGCCTTCAACAAACTATCAATTCCCTCTCCTCTTGGAAACTCGGAAATGCAGGAAGGGAGGGAGTCAATGAAACAGCTCCTTCCCTCCAACAGTTAATGCTATCAAGCTCTGAAACTAATTGCTTGCTATTTAAATAATTTGTTGGAAGATGCCTGAGAAAGTCAAGCCTTAAATTTGAAATCTCTGTTTTGCAAGGTCATCCCTCATTCTATAAAGCCCTGTAATCCACAGGAGAACAGTATGGTGCTCTGTGCAGACAATAGCAAGGTGCCTGAACAGCAACCGAGTCAAGGATTTATCCAAACAGTGCAGCTCCCTCACAAGCCAAGATCCTGACAGCCACATTGTCGCTCTGTAATTAACTATAACATGCTGCAGATCAGAACAGTGCTCCATCCTTCCCATGGTCAATAGCAGCCTCGCCCTGCCATTTGTGCTTTCTTCTTGCAGCAGACATGAGCAGCCACTCAAGACAACATGCCAAACTTTGGGTATCCAAAGTCAGAAGAGAACCTACATGGAGTGGTCCTGCTTACAAGCTCCCTGTGACCAAAATCTAAACTTGTTTAAACAAAATAATAAATAATAAGTAATAAAAGTTTGAGACAGGGAATTGGTTTTGTTCACACAACTGGAAAGGAAAAAGTAGAGAACGCCAACTGTATGTTTTCCATGCTTCTGGATTCTGTTTCTCCCTGGGTCCTGACCTCATTTTGTCCTTTTACAGATTGAGTTTTCTCCTGGGACCCCCTCCAGTTTTCATTTGATTTCTTTCATTCTCTTTATAGTGACATTTCTTGAAACTGTAGTCTATTCAAGATGGTGGCACTTCTCCCTACCACCCCCCACTGTGGCTGGCTCATTTCTGTCCAATCACTCCATTCTGAAACTACCCTCATTCCAGTCACTGACAATCTCCTAATTTTCCAATTGGGACATACTTTGAAGTCTTTTGCCTGGCAGGACTTTCTGTTGCATTTATTCCTCTTGGTGTCTTTCTCTTTCCTTCTCTCTCACTCTCTTGCTTGCTTTCTCTCTCTCTTGCTCTCTCTCTCTCTCTCTCTCTCTCTCTCTCTCTCTCTCTCTCTCTCTCTCTCTCTCTCATTTTCCCTCTCCCTCTCCCTCTCCCTCTCCTTCTTCCCCTGGCTCCCTCATTCTCTTCTTTGTAACACATTCATTTTATTTTTTTGTTTGTTTGTTTTCCAAGTTCTTGGCAATGCAATGTATGATTTTTTCATTTTATTTTTAACTGAAAAACAATAACTACACGTATTGATAACATTTCCATGCAGTACTCCCTCTGGTCTTCTTCTCAGGGCCCTTTCTTGGCTCTCTTTCTCTACCCATGTCTTAAATATGGTTACTCCCCAAGGTTCCATCCTTAGCTCTCTGATCTTTTCACTCTACATATTTTCTTGGATTAACACACCCATATTTTTGGCCTTAGGCATCTCCTCTAAACGATCTTTCCTTTGGATTCCAACCTCTAGCTGACAGCTATCTCCTTTCCAGTGCCCCAAAGGCACCCAGAATTCAAGATGTCCAGGCTAAATTCAATATCCACCCCATTCTCCTAAAACATCTTCCTCCTCCTTTTCCAAATGGCTCCATTCTTGTCTTGGGATCTCAGGCTAGAAATTGGATCACCACCCTCAGCTCCTCAATTGAATTAATGTCCAGGTCCCAGTGACCTCCAGACATATCTGCTCCCTCCAAGACCACAACCACTGCCTCAGTTCAGGCCCTTGTTATTTCCCACCTCAGCCACCGCAGCAGTGGCCTCCAGCCACAGTTCTTGTCTTCAGTTTCTCACGCCTCCCCTAGCTCCAGACAAGTGTCAACACTCCTTCAAGTATGCTCCTTCCACCATGTCACGTACCCCACACTTACACTTAGACCCTTGAGTTGCTCCCAGACACCCCAGACCAAGGGCAAGCCGGGCTCTCACGGTCTGGCCCAGGTGCCTGGCCAGCCCTGCTCCCTCCGCACACACTCATGATCCGGCCTCAGCTCTGTGCCCTCGCTCCCATGCAATGGCCCCTCCCACTCTGCACCCTGGCTGAGCTGCTGCCTTTACTGGGGTGCTTGTTTCCTTCTTTACCTACTGGAACCTGACACAGCTTTGAAGTCTTAGCTCAGTCATTGTGTTGGTTTCCCGGAGCTGCTATCACAGAGCATCCCCAGCCGGGGGGGTTAAAGCAGGGAAATTTATTACAGTTGCCCACTCCGTTGTGGGGGCCAGAAGTCTGAAATCGAGGTGTCACCAGGCAAGTTTCTTCTGGAGGCTGAGGATGAGTCTGGTCCGTGCCCCTCCCTGGGGTCTCCGGCCTCAGACAGCCTTCCTCTCTGGGTGTGCACAGCATTTTTCCTCTATGCACATCTCTCTCTATTTCCAATTCCTCTCTCCTCTTCAAGGTGCCAGTCATATTGTATTGGGGCCAATCCTAATGACTTCACCTTGATTTGATCCTCTGCAAAGACCCTACTTCCAAGCAAGTCAAGCTCACAGGTCTGTACTTGAACCTGTAACTCCTGCTACCACACACATACCCCCTCCTCTGACAGCACTACCCCACTTCCACACCCAGCCCTCAGCACCCTGCATCCAATAACTAACGGACCAAACCAGGAGGACCAGGACCCGGTGAGGTAATTGTGCCCTGTAAGCCCTTGCCGCGAGACCAAACTACTCTTTTGATGACCTCTTGGGCCAAGGACCAAGGATCAGAGGTGAAGGCCAAAAGTCCCCCTATCCTGAGGGTGCTGCTAGAGCCCTTCACCCCACATTGCACCATGATGATCAAAAGCTATGCCCTTGGATGAAAATGACTGAGGATCAGATGGGCCCCAGCGCCCAGACCAGTGTGGCAATGCAGTTGCTTGGGTGCTGAGTAAAAAGGGGAGAGAAAAACTCAGCAGGATAAAATCAATCTTGGAAGCTCAGAGACCCACCTGAGCCCTCACACAGAATCCCTGGCACAGTGTCTAAATCCCCACAGAAGCTGACTCCCGAGGAACCCATGCACCCTGGGCAGCCATGGAGGGAGAGACAAAAATGGAATGAGGGGTGGAAGAAACAAATACCACCTGACAACATAAAGAAGACAAAGCAAAGCCCTGTGCACAGATACAAACACATGGACTTTTTTTGTTTTAGGAAAGGAGAATGAGTGGAAAATTCTTTAGGTTTCTTTGGCTTAACACTTTTAAAATTCATATTCTCACAACATATCTTTTATAGTAAAGCCACATATAATGAAAAGTCTTCATCCTTCTGGCATCTGATAAAATTACCTCACTTTCTCCCAGTCTTTTGTGAGTGTGTGTGTGTGTGTGTGTGTGTGGTGTGTCTTTGCTTTCAATATTTGGGCCTTTTTCTTGGCAGGAGGTAGGATAGCATTCCTAGAGAAGATTTTACTGCTTGGTATGGAGGGACTGTGGAAACACTGAGAGACACCAATGTCTTCATAATGTCACAGTGAAAGCAATGCTCGGAGAGTAGGTCCTGCCACCAGGTAGGCAGGTACTGCAACCATGGCTCCTGGGAGCTGGGGATCCCCCACCCCCACCCCAACAGCACCGCCTGATGCCTGTCTCTTATTGGAAGGGAAGGGTGAAGGAAGGGTCAAGTGAGAGAACAAGGGGCTACCAGACACAATGAAGTTTTTAGACCTCAAAGAGGTCTTAGGAATCGGGGCTCAGGGAAAGCTTAGTGAGTCCTTTTGTAGGACATGAGGCAGCTACTGAGCTGTGGGCGACCCAGTAGAAGCCCAGGGGAAGGAAGCCTAGGCAGACAGCTCATGGACACCTCAGAAAGTGACGGCACTTCCCAGAGGCCCTGCTCTGGTCTGTGGACCCCTTTTCAAGTGGTTCTCAAGCTCCAGGGTCCCTCCTTCTCACAGCTGCAAGTGAACCAGGGCCATGCACCCCACAGCAGGGCCGGGTGGCAGGGGGTCAGCTGTGCTGAGAAGGCCCAGCCAGAGGGAGGATTTGGCAGAGCCCTGATGGGGAGAGAGAACTGTCCGGCACCGTTAAATTTTCAGACCTAGAGCAGAACAGATACAGTTCTAAAACTCTAGTGGGTAAACTTGGAAGGGAAAATGGAGTCAGAACTGTGGCAGATAAAAAGGCCGGGTTTGAAGTGCCTGCTCTGAACCACACAACTCTGGTGGGAGGGAAGGGCAGACCAGTCAGAACTGTTCACGTGTGATCCCTTCAAAATGAAGGGCAACCAAAGGGCCTGGTAGAGCACCACCTCCCTCAGCCACATGGGGCCAAACTTGCCCACCGCGCCCCAGTGAAGATCTTAGCTGTTAGCCCCAGACCCATTGGTGCGAAACATAAAACAGGATAATTTCACTGAGCTCTGCTCTCAATGACCCAAACACAGCCAGTCCCCAGAATGGGCTTGTAGCACTCTTCCTCCAGGTGTCCCTTGTTGGCGAGGCCCTAGGCTACAGTCAGAGCAATGTCTCTCTGGACTGATAGGCAGTGCCTGTGCTGGCCAGGGTGGCCGAGCCACCAGGCACACCCTTCCCCAGGCTGTGGTCTTACCCTCCCAAGTGTCCACATGGGGCACTCCCACCTCTCTGCGCCCCAGTCTTTTAAATTATCCATGCCTTTAGGCCCCATTGGTTTTGTCCTCCCTTCCTGTATCCCTATCACATAGGTTTCTGATTGCTGCTGTAACAAATGATCGTGAAAAGCACAGGTTTGTTCTCGTCTAGTTCTATAGCTCAAAAGTCTGCAATGGGCCTCCACGGCTGAGGAAGAACCTGTTTCCCTGTCTCTTTCCGGGTTCCGTGGGTATCCATTCCTTGGCTCTTCCTCCGCAAACATCAGGCAGGGTTCTTCCCACCCTGACATCTCTCAGGTTGCCTCTTCTGACTTCTCTTTCCAATTCTACGGGCCCTAGTGATTACATTGAGTCTGCTCAGACAGTCCAGGAAAATCTCCCTAGCTGGACATCAGCTGATTCACAATCTTACTTCTGTCTGCAATCTTAACTCCCCTTTGCCACTTGACCTAGTATAGTCACCAACTCCGAGCACTAGGACATAGACATCTTTGGAGGGCCTGATTCTGCCTACCATACCAATGTCACCAAATTGTGCTTCTGTAATAGTCAGCTTTTACTCCAGTCACCTACCCTCGACTTTCCTAGAGCCCAAACGGTGACTGCCACATAAATCAAGAGGAAATACTTTGGCTTTGGGACACCTGATACTCAGGCATTCCAATCTTCATAAAGCAGGAAAGAGGAGATTAGCTGTTATGTTACAGACACCATCTACAGAAGATATTTGTCACACACAGAATCCTGTAAGACAGGGCTGGAATCACCATTTTTCTAGCCGAAAAGTTAGGACGTTTCATTTAAATGGGTAGAAAGTGGCAGAATTCAGATCCACAAGCCTCAGTGCAACTTTGGAACTTACAGTCCTTTTAACTCTTTAGTCTTTTCCCAGGTGACAGTTTCTTGGCCTATAACATTTATGACAACTTTTCCAAATGCAAATATCAGATTAAAGGCCGCCTCTTTTTTCTGAGGTGTTGGTTGGTTTGGTTGGTTGGTTGGTTGGTTTTTAAATCATTTTTAGTTTACAGAACCTGGGAGTGGAAAACAAGAACCCTTGGCATCCAGGTCTGTAGACCTCGACTGGCATCATAGCTCTGCTGTTCACTGTCTGTGTCTCAAAGCGCCCTGAGCCTCTCTGTGCTTATCTGTAACATGAGGACTTGGAGGTCCACCTCCCAATGCTGTTTTGAAGATTGAGGTGATGTCGAGGCCCTAACACACCACCGCTGCCTACTTTGCAATGGCACCCAGTCACCTGGCCCCATCTGCCACTTCTATGTCCCCGAACGCTGGGCTCCCATCCCCGGCTTTCCTTCCACAGGCCCAGACTTTCCCGTTGTCTGTGAAGCATCTCTAGCCCGACGCTGAGTCAGTGCCTCAGAACCAGGGCACCCAATGCTGGGCCTCCCCCTCCTCATGGGCCACCTCTCCTCTGCTACCGATGATGTGCACCATCAGCCCTGTCCCTCAGGCCAGCAACTGGAGAGCCTCCCTGGATCCTTGTCCCCTGCAACTAAGGGACATTCCCATGAGCTCAACCCTTCTCCCAGTCCTCACCACTCTCTATCAGTGCTCATGCCGCATCCCACATGGATACTGCCCACACCCCATGACCTTAACCTCCAGCTCCTCTGGCAACATCACTTCCCTGTGCAAAAGCCTTTAATCATTCCCAAACACCTCTGAGGCCATGTCCAGAGTCCTCAGCTTAGTTTTCAAAACTTTCTTCCACCTCAGCCATCCTTTCTGTTCTACCATTTTTCCCACGGCTCCTTTGATACATTCTAAACTCCCACCAAACTATCAAAGACCCACTTTTTGCCTCATAGCCCTCCACTGTTGCTTGCCCCATGCTTTTGCATGTATCTTCCTCCCACCCAGATGGCCTGATGTCTTGGGGCAGCATCCTCAGGAGGACCCTCTCTTGGAGCTGTAGTGTCCCCTGAGCAAATGTCACCTCTATCGAGCCTTCTTTGCTCATGTTCAAGCTCAAATAAGCCAATAGACTGGTCATTTGTGTGGCTAACACTTACAGATCTTAAACATAAAGACAGCAAGTTATGGTACATTGCTTCAGATTTGCTCAGTGTTTTGTTTGAACATCAGGCTGGAAGGCTACCTTTAGGAGATACAGTCATGAAGAACAGGCGGTCACTGATGCCTGGGTGACCGTCCCCACCATCCACCAGCTGCCCCATCTATCAGGCCCCAGCCAAAAGGCTGTGTGGTTTTGGATACCATTGTCATGCCCATCTCTGAGATGACTCTCATGCTATGACGTCCCACAGGGCCTCCATCGAGGGAGTTTCCAGATGTGATGGCACAGCAGAATTATCCAGAGTATTGCAAGCACTGAAGTCCTGCATACCGCTGCTGGCATACGCAACTGCCCCGCCAGAGGGGGCAGGAGTCCATGCTGTTTATATGATTGGAGACCCTCATTTCTAATTTGAGGAGAACAGTCCCGCAGTAAGGCCCTAAACTGTGATATTAACACCCATACTAGTGTGCTATTTAGTCCTTCTTCTGGAGGGACGCCACCCATCAACATCCACTCATGGGCCTAGGAATCCTCCAGGTGCTCATAATTCCCACAGCCCCACCCTTTTCTGGAGTGGCCTCACCAGACATCTGAAGGATCCACTATGTTTATAGGGAGGGGCCCGCTCACCTCACTTCCCACTGGAAGAATTACAGTATCCTGTGTGTGGTTTTCTCCATACCCCTGGTAAAAGCTCAGCCGTCATACCATTTCTAATTGTTGTTAGGTGCCATCAAGTTGGGTCCAATTCATGGCAACCCTGTGTACCACAGAACGAAACGCTCCCTGATGCTGTTCCATGCCCAGCACTATGTCAGTGCTTCTCTGCTATTCATAGGGTTTTCAATGGCAGACTGATTTTTGGAAGTGGGTTGCCGGGTCCTTCTCCCAAGCCTGCAGCCCTTGGGGTTCCCAAGCGGTCTCCCATCCAAGTACTAACCATGCCCAACCCTGCTTAGCTTCCGAGATCTGACAGGATCGGAAGGCACAGTGGTATGGCCGCAGGCTAAAGTGTTGCCCAGGCTGTCCTCAAACTCACGATCCTCCTCCCTCATCCTCCACAGCTCATTAATTATTGCCGCGTGTCACCACGACCGGCCATTTCTTACAGTGCCCCCAATTAGCAAACAAAATGAGCTTTGCTCTACTTTTGGAACTAAGTAGAAATTGAAAGGGGAAAAATTAGTTTTTGAAACCCAATTCAATAAACTAAATTCACAAAAAAAAAAAAAAAAAAAAAAACACACCTTTTAGGTCTCCTCAAGATTTTTCTTTCCTGCTGTATTGCAGAATCCTCTTCCTAATACCCCTCCTTCACTGCAGGCCAGCTTGTTCATTTCATTTACAATCAATCTCCTTCTATTAGATTCCAGGAATGCTGGATCTAAACAAACTCCAGAGATAAATGCACCTGTCCTGTCATTCACTTCTGGGAGGGAATTGCTGTAAATTTAGTCTACATCAAAATGTGTCTCTTGGTTCAGTTCATCTGCCACTAATTTTTCTGACTTGTAATTTTTCAAAAAATTAAAATATTTGGAAATCCCTTGCCACTTGCTTTTAAAGTTATTAGTACCATCAAAGAATTCTCACATTTCTTCATGTGCTCTTTTTAAAGAAGCAGTTTCTCTTCATTGTCATGGGGGATTCTATTTTGTCTTAGGATCAAACTATTTCCCAAGGAACATAGGCCCAATACACTGGAAGAGCCTGTGAGGGCATCTGATTGACACACCACAGGCCCATCCCCAGGGAAAGGAGAAGCAATGACAGAGTCAGCTCAGGGCTCCCCAGCTCAGCTTGCCTTTGGGCAACCTGAGCACTAGGGGACAGAAAATCAAGCGTCTTAAGACTCTGGCTAACATCCTCAGGACAGGGCTAGGGACCCTGGAGAAGGTGGGTCACGGTTCAGTCCAAGTGAGACGGGTCAGGTGGAGACGGGTCATGGGTGGTTAAAGCAAGGACAAGCAGCCATCAGTGTCAGGGCCATAGCCACATGGCCCCCATGAATTAGTGAAGCCATTTAGGAGGAAGGGGCTAAAATTGTCAGGGCTCTGTGGTGTGCTGGGAGCAGCGTTCTTCCTTCTTGGCCGACCTTGGGAGAGAAGTGAGAGGCGGGACGCTGCCAGAGCCACAATGGGGGTCCCAGAAATAACCCTCTATCCTGCAGCTCAGCAAAAATTATTCCCAAAGGCTATGAGATGTGGGCCCCACGGCCCCCTAACCCACCCCTGCCCATGTGGAGCCTCACTCCCCACCGTGTAGATGAGGCCAGGGACCCACAAAGTTCATGGGGGTCTGATGAGCAAGAACAAGAGACCACATGGAAATGTGAAAGGCCTGCGGTTAGAGATCCATGGTGGCTATTGCTGGGCTGACAATTACTGTCAAAATGTGGTGACCCAAAGCAACCAGCGGCCAGGTGCCCTGGTGCGCACCTGTCATCCCAGCCACTTGAGAAACTGAGGCAGGGGGATCGTGAGTTCAAGGCCAGAGGCAGCCTATGTAACCTAGTAAGGCCCCATCTCAAAATAAAAAAATAAAGAAAAAGTTGGGGGCAGAGCTCAGTCGTGGAGCACTTGCCTAGCATGCAAGAGCCCTGGGCTCAACCCCCAGTGGGTTGGGGAGGAGAGCGGCAGGGAGAGAGAGAGAGAGAAGGAGGAGGAGGAGGAGGAGGAAAGAGAGAGAGAGAGAGAGAGAGACACAGAGAGAGAGAAGAAACAAAAAAAAAAAAAAGAAAAGAAAAGAAAAGGAAGGAAGGGAGACAAGGAGAGAAGGAGGGAGGGAGGAAAAGAGGGAAGGAAGAAGCCAGGCAGGCAACTGTGGCCTCACAGTATCTGTGGGTCAGCAAACCCAGTGCAGCATAGCCAGA
Organism: Pedetes capensis; assembly: GCA_007922755.1. NCBI lineage: Eukaryota > Metazoa > Chordata > Mammalia > Rodentia > Pedetidae > Pedetes > Pedetes capensis. Next base: position 49,578 of record VMDO01004565.1, read on the forward strand.
TGGCTCAGACACAGGGTGTCTTTTGAGGTCACAACCAAGGTGTTAGAAGGGACTAGGATTATCTGGAGGCTTGACAGGGTTCTCCAACTCACTTGAGGGTTGTTAGCAGGGAGCCTCAGTTCCTTGTTGGCTGTTGGCCCGAGGCCTCAGCTCCTTGTCACGAAGGCCTGTCCACAGGTCTCCTGAGTTGTCCTTCTGACATGGCCGCTGACCTCTCCCAGAGCAAGTGGCTCAAAAGGAAAGGCGAGAAGACAAGGAAGTCCTGGTGCCTCTGTGACCCTGCCCCAGAAACTGCACAGCCCCGTTCCCACCTTATCCTATTCATGAGGAAGGAGGCACTGAGTCCAGCCCACACTGGCAGCAAAGGGAGGAGACGACTCCTCTTAAAGAAAGGAGTGTCAAAGGCCCTCCACATATTTTAAGAGCACCAGCAAAGGGGAGGTCAGGGATGGAGTAGTGGCAAGGAATTTTGTGGAGTGCATTACTTGGCAATAAGAACGCTATTTTTACATTGCGACACAGTTGCTTCCAAAGTAGCCATGTCAACAAGCCCACACGTCCAGACGTACATATGCTGCTTCCAGTCCTAGCCTGGCATTAGCGCAGTCTCACAAGCCACCCTAGATCTGAATTGTTGTTGTTGTTGTTAGGTGCTGTTGAGTTGAGTCCGACTCATAGCGACCCTCATAGGGTTTTCAATGGCTGTTTCGGGATTGCCTTGGGAGTGAGTTGCCACGTCCTTCTCCCATTTTGCGGTGCTGGGAATCAAACTCGGGACCTCAGAGACTGCAGAACAGTGCTCTACCAACTGAGCTAAATCCCAGCCCACCTAGATCTTAATAGCCAAGCCAATAACCAATCGTATCCACTGATTACAAAGATCTCACAGGCCAGAGGCCTTTTGAGGGGTCAGACTAAGCTCACTGTCCTCAGCCTGACTGCCCTGGTACCCCTGACTATGGAAGTTAGATACAATGTATTGAATAATGTGTATATACTTTCCTGTGTATGAAATTCATATAATTTTGGAGCAAGAGATGGCTTTGTCCCTGCACAGCTCCCTCATTCCATCTCAGATAAAAATAAGCAAAACTGCTTTTAGAAGCTTTGGATACTTTTTCCCCTTCTGACAGCCTTCAACTGGCAGCATATGATTTGGTTCCAGAGACATACAAAGTGTTTTAATTAAAGGTTGTCTAAAAATACAGAACGTTTCCACAACCACATCTGCCATTAACTCTTCTGACATTCTGGTGGCATGAAGTCCCAGAAAATTCTTTACATATTAAAAAGAATCCAAGTGTGCCCGCACGCTGCTGTCTGTTTGCACCAACGAACCCAAACAGCGTGTTTTCTGTGAGTGACCACAATAATTACAGGCACCGAGGGGCCCTCGGCAATTTGTTCTGACAACTCGCGAGACAAGCCCAGAGATTCTGGCATTTTGCTGCACGGCTTTATTTAAACACTCTGTAAGGAGAAGCCATGGCGTGTGTCCACCACACTAATTCAAGGAGCCGGTTTTTTATCCTAGTTGATCAGCAATTCTTCCTGGGACCTTGAACAAGTCAACTAACTCCTCGGAGCCTGAGCTTCTTTAAATTTATAATTGCTGTGGAGCAATGAAACTGTGCCAAGGGCTATGCCAAGTGCTTTGTATCCATGATGATGCCTAAACCTTGCTTTGTCCCAATGGACAAAGTTTTTTTTTTTTTTTTTTTTTTTGCCCATTTTCTGTGTCCTTCATTGTGATTGTTTCTGGATTACAGGATAGAAAGAAAGACTTTCCTGTGAGAGGCCATGAAACGGGGACAACCTTATATACACAAGAGAGAGAGTGCCTAAGTTCAAATATGGCCTCCGTCTCTTATGAGTTAAGTGATCTTGGGCCAACTACCTGACTTCTCTGTGCCTCAGTTTCTCCCCTCAATAAAATTTGAGTAATAACAGGACCTGTCTCATAGGCTTGTTAATATGTATTATGGGAGTTAAAGTACCTGGCAATGCTTTGTATATTCTGGCAATAAGTTCAGCTCAAAAACCAGACCTTCACTGACAGAAGATATGTGTCCTGGGGAACTAGATCTTTGGTTAGTCAGGTGCTTTTGTAAGTGGCCTCTGGCCAGATGTGCCTCTAGACTTTAGCCAGAATGGGGAAGGCCATAGGACTGGCCTGGCTACCTGGGAGACAAGGTAGAGCCTGGCCACAATCTCGGTCTGCATTGGGAACACTCAATGAACGGTCACAAGGCCTTGACAGGTCCACAGCAACAGATTGTTCTTTCAGTCTTTCTTCACACCAACAATCTTTCGCTACAGATGAGATGCTGTCAAACACACTGCCAAGGCTGCTGGGGGTAGCATGAGTTCTCATCCTTAACATAATAGGTTAAAAGTTCCCATTCAAAGGAACTGATTTTCTATCTCTTTGCAGAGATAACCCAGTGGTAAATATTTTATTCATTGGAACCAGGGGGAGTAAAGTGTGGATTATTGAGAGAAAGGCAGTTCAAAGGGGAGGTAAACTACACTTCTCAAGGGGCTGTTTGACAGGTGGAAGGTCATGAATAAAAAGCATATCTCATTCAACAGGAGGTATGCTTTCTATTCAACAAAATAAATGGAACAAAAGCAAGAGAAGAGAGGATGTCAAAGACAATTTTGCACTGAGCCTTGTTTTATGGGAACAGCTGCCATCCATGTGGAGGGAACTTAGGGAAAGGGACGAGGAAAAGGGAATTTTTAAGAAGTGTTGCTATGGTAAGAATATCTTCCCTCCTTTCTCCAAGCCTCCCGTTGAATAGTTTTCAAGCAAACACTGCCCATATTTGGCTATATTATCCTGAAGGAGTTTTAAATTAATTCTTCTCATTGATACTGTGCAAAGCTGGGGCCACCTGGAGCCCCAGTCAGGGCTAGCTTACAGATCCAGAACACCCGGCTTCAGCAGAATCTCAACCCAGGGCTTCCAGAGTTCCAGGCAATTATTATTTAAGCAATACCATTTGTGCCAAGTCCCCATGAGAAAAATGTACCCTTTCATCTTGGAAGTCCCCACAACCGACACAAGGAATAGCCTGGAAAGCAGAGTGTGTGTGGCAGAAGGACAGACTGCACAGGAATCTCTGTGGAATGCCTGCGGTTAGGCAGAGGTGCTGGGGTCCCAGCAAACCCAGGTGGGTCCAGAGCTGGTTGATTCTCCTTGTTTACCAGTGTGATAACTCTCTTACACGCCTCAGACAGAAAAAGGTGGCCACTCATCAGAACTCTTCAGACATACTACAATGCCACTTGGAAGGCAAAACAGCACACCATTAATTCACAAAAGACGGGGAAGAACCAAGCCAGGGGCCCTGGGCTCTACCCCAACTCAGGAAGGACTGGGGGAGTCCCTCTCCTTGGCATCACAGCAAACATGGTCTACCTTTTCTCGCCTTCCCTTTACTCTCAGGCTCCGCGGTGGTGCCCGCAAGCCTCTCATGCCAACACTGTTATCAATAAACCCCACAGATATCCCTGAATCCCCACCCAGGAGGCCTCTTGGACCTCTCTGTGCTGGGACCCTCCGTCACCCTGAGCACCCCTTGCCCTGGGCCTCCATGGGCCACACAGCCTCCAGGGGCTGACCTAACCCTCACCCCCCAGCTTTTCTCTCCCACCTGCACACCCCTCTCCTCGGTGTACCCCCTGGCTTTCCCCTTAGGGACTCGGTTGGAAGTTCTCATTCTACCACTTGCTCTTCCTTCCCCAGGCAGTCTCCAGAGCGCAGCCTCGCTGCCATCCAACACATGAGAAGAGTTTTCAGAGGACAAGGGGCCATTATGCTACGCGTCCCACCTCCTCTTGGATACCTAAGCAGAAGGCATACCCAGGGTGTCTAATACTGCCCATGCGACTGGGCCTCCAAACTTCATTCTCTGCCAATATTCTTTCCTCAGTAAGCATCAAAGATAACAGGAATGATAGAGAACAGACCCTCTCTGCTATCGCATCCCAAGAACTGTGCTGTACAATTCCAAGTGACATCTATAATTCTCTTACTGTGCAGAACTCTAGGGGTTGGTACTATTTTTGTTTTAAGATAATGTCTTGCTGTATAGGCCAGACTGTTGTGACAAGGCTGTGTAGATGAGGCTGTCCTCAAACTCACGTGATCCTTCTGCCTCAGTGTCCCATGGGCTGGGATTACAGACATGTGCCACCCTGCCCCACTCTGAGGGTTGGTACTTTGTCAGTTCCATGTTGTTGTTGGGTGCTGTCAAGTCACATCCAACTCAGAGAGACCTTTATAGGGTTTTCAATAGCTGATTGCTTCAGAATTGCTTTGAGAGTGGACAGCCACATCCTTCTCCCATTTTTGCGATGCTGGGGATCGAACCTGGGTCCTCAGAGAGTGTAGAGCGGCGCTCTACCCACTGAGTTAAGCCCCAACTGGCCTATTATTATCATCTTTATACTCCCAATAAGGGCTAAGGTTTCACTGTGGCCCTTTTTCTTTTTCTCTGCTTCCTGGCTGCCCCAGGGTGAGAAGCCTTGGCCACCCACACACACACCGCCATGATATTCTGCCCCTCCTCAGGCCCAAAGCAAAGGATCCAGCTGACTCTGGGCTGTAACCTCTAAACCATGAGCCAGAGTCCATCCTCTGTCCTTTTAGACTGTTTCTCTGAGGTGCCTGTCACAGTGACAAAAGGTCTAATATTTGGTACACAGTAGTCAAGGCAAACACCAGGGAGACATTGACTCTGCTCCTTGCTGAGCCCCAGGCAGCTCACCACCAACTTCTACTGATCCTTGCTTCCAGATGGGTGCTGCTGCTCTCCCCTCTGTCTGAATGGCGACACCCTATTTCAGCTTCCACTATTTCCTGCTGGAATGCCTGTAGGGACTTAGACGTCTTGTGCCCCCTCTTGTCCTTTTCAAACACATTCCCAATGTAGCAGCCAAAATGACCCTTTCGAAATGTGAACCTGATCACTTAAGCTCTTGATGGTCTCTCTCTGCATTTACAATAAAGACCAAATTCCTAACAAAACCCTCTAGGGTTTCCCAGGCTTTATCTCCCTCCAACTCACCCACTACGACAGATGTCTGTAGGCTCTGGTCCCACTGTTCTTTCGATTACTCCCCTGCATCTTGCTTCCTCCTCCTCCTATCCGTACCCTTCCCTTTGCGTAGAACACCCCTCACCCCTCACCTTACCCATTCTTCAGGTCTTAGACCAAATTCAATTTTTCAGAGCAAACTCCCTGCTGCAGAATGGTATATGCTCTTCCTCATAGCACTAATCTCACTTGATAATTTTACAGCTCCACCATGAAGTCCCTTGAAGGCACCACGTCTTTCTTTGCTCACAGTTGTGGCCTCCTTAATCAGCACAAAACCTGGAAAATAAGTGGCACCCAGTACTGTCTGTTGGATGGGTGATAAATGGGTGGGTGGGGAGATGAATGGATGCATGGATGGGTGGATGGATGGATGGATGGATGGTTGTATGGGTGGATGGAGATTCCATGAAGAGGAATAGTCAGAAGCCCAACCTACTGCACTGTTCTGTCTTCTCCATTCCCTTACAAGTTGATCTTTTGGTTTTCTTTGCATATTGAGCCACACCCCCAGTATGTTGCGTGGTGTTTCACACAAGTGCTATAAACTTAAAAAGAGGTCAGCTTCCAGACTCATGAGAGCAAGGTTAAAACCTGAGAGGAAAACACAGTTCTAAACCATCACAGGGGGCAGAGCAAAGAGCGCTAGCCTGAAACCCACACATGTGCTTCCAATCACAGCTTTGTCACACCTTAGCCACCTGCCCCAAGAGGAATCTTTTGCTTTCTTAGTTTCTCCAAATATTATCAGAAAAGCTTGAGACATAATGCTGTCTTCATCTCTCAGGACTCCTGCTTGCTTATTAATATTTTAGTGTGTTTTAGTTACAGTATTTGAATTCTTCTCACAGAGGATTTCACGCAGGATACAAAAGGCAGTTTTAAAGTTAGAAAAATCACATAAGAAAGAAGCATGGCTTTTAACATTTATCTGGCATTGTTTCCAAACCAGGCCCAATGTTCTGCTGGATTTTAAAACAGCAAGTTAAATGTTCTGCTCCTTTTATTACCTGTGGTCATTTATTTGCTGCTCTCTCTATAGACTTTAACGTGGAAAATCATGTTATTTTATTATTAGAATTATTAATCTCCCTTTATCATAAAATGCTGCTGAGCACAGTGATTCTCTGCCTTGCAGTTCAAGGCTGCAGTATGTATCTTTACGTCAATCATCAAAATCCATTTTCTTTTTCTAAAATAAGCTAACCCAGGTGCCATAGCACACTCCTGTAATCCCAGAAACGTGGGAGACTGAGGCAGGAAGATTGCGGGTTTGAGGCCAGAGGCAACCAGTGTGATGTAGCAAGACTCTGTCTCAAAATGAAAAATAGAAGAGGGGCTAAAGGTGCAGCTCAGTGGTAAAGCACTTGTCTAGGGTGCAAGAAACCCTGGGGTCAACCCCCCTGCACTGAAAAAAAAAGTTAATAAACTGTAAGTACCACAAGTTGAGCTTCATCTTATTTTAATAATCGTTGGATTCTATTTGTGTACTTTTCAGAAATTACCTCTGGGAAAAAGAAAAGCAGCCTTCAGATAGGTGTTGAGTCTGATTAAGATCAGTACAGTGGTTGGGTTGAAGGGAGATGGCACCAACAGAAAACTTCAGTTCATTTCCTGCCTGAGTGTAAATAAACACATCCACTTTGCTGTTAATAAAAACAATGGCAGGGCAATAAAAAGCTCAGCTGACATGAATAAAGATGAAGTTCTGAATACTTAATGTCAAAATGCCCCAGTTAAAAGAGGCAGACCTGGAATACCTTCGTCTGGATGCTTGTGAATTTCCATGTGAGAGGAAGAAGGAGCTGCAAATTTCACAGAGAGGCTGGGTTTTAAATGTGGGACTTCCATAAACTCCTTCTCCAGCAAGTCTTGGGGGTTCACTTTGGATCTGGCATTTAAATGGCAGAGAGAAGGAATGCTCATGGATGGCACATTCAGTGTTTCTTTGTCATGGGTGGGTGAACATGGATTGAAGAAGAAACCACACTGGAGATTGTAAAAATTCAGTCCTCTTTTCTGTGAGAGTTAACTTCAAACGTACTGTTTTAAAAACCTGTTTTAAAATGTTATATCCAGAAAGCAAACAAGGTACTTCATCCAGAGAGAAGGAAGACAGCAGTGCAGGTCGGAAGCCTACTGGGTTTAGGGTTCAGACAAGCTTGCAGATTAAGGAATGGATTTATGTGCATCAGCTGGGAGATCTCGGGCCAGTCCCTTCCCATCTTGGGCCTCCATTTTCCAAACCATACATTTATATCTTAGAATGGAAGTCCTCTAGAGCCCCTTTAGCTATGATTTCATGGAAGCATGGAGTCAAACTTGTTCTGCCTCTAAATTTTCATAAATGAAGATTTGCCTTCCGATTTGCACATGAGTATCTCATAAGTTGGGTTGCTGAAAGTCACTGCAGACAATGTGGTCTGCTCTATGGTAACACCCAATTGTTAACTCATAATGACATAAATACTTACTGAATGCCATATACTTTGTGTCCAACAGGTATCAGGCGCTGCCTGACCAAGTCCTGAAATGAACAGCCACATGTGAACTCGGTCTCCGGGAATATCCTCTCTATTCTGCAGGTGCTGCCTACTATTATGTCAGTGTTTTCTGGCTGCATCAGTGTTCATAGTGTCCATCTATATAACTAAAATAAAACTTGAATCTGTCTGCATCTTTGTTATCATGCCAAACTGGCCAGATTTTCAACTGATTTAAAGAAAATATTGAGAAAAGTCAACTAAAATAGAATACTTGACACACCTGAAATTTCCTTTGCGTGGTCTAAGAGTGTCTGAGAAGTAAGTGGGCTTCCTCTGGGGCAGCTAAAGCTGATGCTCAACAAGACGTCTTATTGTTGTTGTTATTGTTGTTGTTAGGTGCTGTCGAGTTGGTTTCTGACTCATAGCGATCCTCATAGGGTTTTCAATGGCTGACTGTTTCGGGATTGCCTTGGGAGTGGATTGCCAGGTCCTTTTCTCCCATTTTTGCAATGCTGGGAATTGAACTCCTGACCTCGGAGACTGCAGCGCAGTGCTCTACCAACTGTGCTAAATCCCAGCCAAGACGTCTTGGTACCTGCTAATTAAGAAATAAGATAAGGACATAGCTAGGCGTGGTGGAGCGTGCCTGTAATCCCAGCAGCTGGCGAGGTGGAGGCAGGAGGATCGCAAGTTTGAGACCAGAGGTAATCTGCATACAAAGCATAATGAGGAATGAAATGTGCCTCAAGAATTTTAGACTCAGCCAAATTGTCACTCATGTTTTAAAACACTATTGATACATATATTTCCCATGAGACTTTCCTGAGGCAACTGCCAGAAGAGGAACTTCACACAATGGAAGGATAAGTGGAAGAACTAATCGAGGGTATGTGGCATTGGATATTTATTAAACTGTTTACTACAACTAAAGAAAATACAGAGATGAATTCCACATAAACATGCAGAGGACATATATTCTGACAATACGGAAAATGATTCAACAAGGTTGGAAGGAGAGAAAAGGATACATTACCAAATGTTAACTTTCTCACCATTTTACAAGTTAGAAAACTAAGAAACAGTGGTGAGAGAGTTATAAATGTAAATATAAAATGCAAAAAAAATGTAAATATAAAGCTATAAAAGTAAACACTAAGATAAACAATACAGTCTAAGAAATTACGAAGATAAAGTTATGGAAAACAAAGACAAATATACTGATTTTAATATTGCTAATAAAGACTGAGAACTAAAGAGCGTACTGGTAAAGTAGCCAGTAGAAAACAAGTATAAACCTTAAAACTGACAGAGAAATGTAAACACATAATAAGTACCAGAACAACAAGAAAATTCGTAAACATTATACAGTATTAGTTTTCTTCAAAAAGCACTAAAAACATAATTGACATAAAATATGACAGAATAAAGTTGAAGACTGTCATAGTAAATGACTTGGAAAATATAGTTATTAAAATAAAATATTCAAATAATGTACTACATAGCAGTTAAAACCAATAAAGCAATAATAGCACAACTTTAGGTGCTTTTTTTGTTGCAGAAATTAAAAACATAACACTAAAATTCGCATGCAAGGGACCCAGAATAGCCAAAACAATCTTGAAAAAGAACAGGCAGACAAACGTGACTTCAATAAAATTAAGAATCTGTTTCACAGGACATCACTAAGAAAATGAAAAGAAAACCTACAGAGTAGGAGAAAATACTTGTAAGTATCTGCTCAAGGATTTGTGTCAATAATATATAAATAATTCTTATAGCTGAACAACAGAAATACAAAAAGCCCAATTTTTAAAATGAGAAAATTATCCAAGAATTGGAAAAGTACTTCTACACCAGCGCAGTGATGCACCCCTGCAATCCCAGCAGTTTATCATCTCTATTACTCATAATTGGCTTGATGGTGTATGTTGTGGTAACAAATGCCCCCCCAAATAAGAAAGCTTTATTTCTTGCATATACTATAGGTTCATGATAAAACAGTGTCTCTGTGGGAAAGGTGCAGTCTTTAGACTGGAGGGAAAGGAGGGCATTGCAAAGCAGGAATTGGTTTCTGACCCTCCACTTAGAAGTGACACAGATCCATCACTGGCTAAGGTCAGTCACAAGAACAACCTTGATTTTACATGAAACAGCACCAAATACAGGTAAATTGGAAATAGGGTGCCTCATACCACATTTCAAACAGAAATCCATTTGAAGAACCCACACCAAAAACACATATCCCTCCCCCCCCAAAAAAAAAAAAAAACCTGCCAGGAGTAAGAAGATAAAACAAGTATACATGCAGAAGGAGAGAAAAGACAGAAAACCAAACAGGCCACAGTCTTCCCTGCATCTTGAAATGCCAAAAGACAATGGTTAACCACCACTGAGTTTTAAGAGTAAGATGATGTGACCCAAGAATCACACTGGTCAGGTTCCAAGGCCATAGAAAACCATTTGAGGCGATTAAGGGCTCAGAAATACCCGACCCTTGACTCAGCCTCAGAGGTGTTTTCTAACTGGCTGGGAATGAGCAACTGAGAAACGGGAAAACCATGTTACAAACACAAGGACAGTGAACCCCAAAATCGATAACCTGAAGGAAGACTGGACAGCTGTCATAAATCTGATCATAAAATGGAAGGCAAATGACCAAGGAAATTCCTACAAAGGAAATGATACATGCAAAGGAACAACTTGATATAACAATTGAGAAAGTTCAGATATCTTTCAGAAAAGCAAAGATGAAGTAGCAAGAATAAAATGAGGTAGTTTTTAAACTTCTATTTCTGAGATTAGGTAATATTACTTCCTTCTTCAGTCTGATACTCGGTGAGATATAGGTTCTTTAAATCTTTAATTATATTCAATAGAAATAAAATTTTACATTTATGTTTCAAAACACATTTTAAAAAATGAAATTGCTTAGTAGGAAAAAAAGTTTAAGAACAGAGAGCAAAGAACAGAAGAGGTGCAGTGGCTCACACCTGTGATCCCAGAGACTCAGCTTCGAGAGGCAATGGCAGGAGGATCACAAGTTCAAGGCCAGAGGCAGCCTGCGCTATTTAGCAAGACCCTGTTCTCAAGATTAAAAAAAAAAATTAAAAACAGACTGGGGGTGCAGCTCAATGGTAGAGTGCATGCAAAGTATGTACAAGGCCCTGGGTTCAATCCCCAGTACCATGGAAAAAAAATAAAAAAGAAAGAAAGAAAAAAAGAAAGAAAAAAAGAAAGAAAAATAAATTAGGCTTTATAATTGTTTGAGGATAAGGAATTTGTTACCTGAATTTTTAGTCCTTTAAAATGCCTTCCAAGATTTTGAATTTGGGAAAATCACAAAAGAAAAGAAATTGAGTGAGAGGACAAGAATTACCACAATAAAGTGAAGATTTTAAAAACCTCAAAGTAGAGATAAAAAAGAACTTTAAATAAACTGAAATATAGTACTTCAATGCACATAATTAGGCCTTTCTTTTGAATACAAAAGATTTAACTATATACATGTTATAATGATACTATAAAACATTAGAAACAATCAAAAGATATTAATGCAAACTTGGAGTAGAAAAGCACCCTGAAAACCTGAAGTCTCGAGGGAAAGATATGAACATGGGAATTTTAAGACTTCCCCACGTTAAGAAAATAACCCACAAATAAAATTAAAAGACCACAAAGTACAATGCATATGAAAAAGAATAGAATTGAATACTCAAATATGAAAAAAATATGTAAAAGGTAAATCACATAAATAAAATATTGTTACATTTTACTAGTGACAAAGCAAATTAAAAGAAAAGTAAATTTACCACTATTTCCTTGTAATTTTTGCCAAAATGAAGAAGTATGGTAATATCTATTGCTGGTAAAGACGTGAAGAAATGCATACTCTCTCACACACAGCTGGTAGGAGTATCAGTCATTACAACCTTTCTAAAAGGCACTTTGGTATTGAAATACACCTAAGAACCCCTAAAAATATGACTAATATTGGACCTATGAACCTGATTTTTAAGACATTAACCTAAGAAAGTAATAAATATAGTGTATAGTAAAGATTGTACCACAGCAGCGTCCGATCCCATCAGATCTTGGAAGCTACACAGGATCCGGCCTGGTTAGTATTTGGATGGGAGACCACCTAGGAACACCAGGTGCTGCAGGCTTGGGAGATGAAAGATCTATACACTAAAACCTCTAAAACATTGATGAAAGAGATTGAAGAAGATATGAATAAGTGGAAAGATATTAAATGTTCATGGAAGCAATACTTTTGAATGATTTTCAGCAAAATTTTACTTGTGTGTGATATTAATGACATCATATGATAATTTCCACATACAGTTGGATCCCCTTTCTAATGAATAGGAAAAAATATGGATCACTTCCAGTCAGATGGCCAGGTTGCTGTTTTCCAAATCTCTTGGCATAAATAGGTTAATACCTCCAGTCCTGTATCTGTTTGATGAAACATCTCTATTAGTATTCCACCAATTCCTGGAGGCTTGTGTTTCACCAGTTCCTTCAAGGAAGCTTCTACTTTGTCCTTTAGTATCATTGGTTCCTGATCATATGCAACCTCTTGAAATGGTTGGTCATCCACCAAGTCTTTTTGGTATAATGACTCTGTGTATTTCTTCCATCTTATTTTGATGTTTCCTGCATTATTTAATATTTTCCCTGTACAATCATTCATTATTGCCACTGGAGGCTTAAATTTTTTCTTCAATTTCTTAAGCTTGAGAAAAAGAGTGTTCTTCTCTTTTGGTTTTCTATCTTCAGCTCTTTGCATACATCATTATAATATTTCATTTTGTATTCTCAAGCTGCCCTTTGAAATCTTGTTTAGTACCTTAACTTTGTCACATCTTCCTTTTACTTTAGCTGCTTGATATTCAAGTAGAAGTTTGAGTTTCTTTGGACATGTAATTTGGTCTTTTCTTTTTTTCCTGTCTTTTTAATAATCTTTTGCTTTGCTCATGAATGACATCTTTGATGTCATGTTACTACTCATCTACTCTTCAATCATTAGTGTCTAATGCATCAAACCTCTCCTTGAGATGGTCTCTGAACTCAGGTGGGATATACTCAAGGTCATACCTTGGCTCTCATACACTTGTTCTAATTTTCTTCAGTTACAGTCTGAACCTGTCTATGTACATTTGATGGTGTGATCCAGAATGGTCTCATTCTGACTCTTGATATTGAGGTTTTCCATCATCTCTTTCCACAAATGTAGTCAATTTGTTTCCTGTATGTTCCATCTGGTGAATTCCATGTGTATACTCACCATTTATGTTGGTGAAAAGTGTATTTGCAATGAAAAGGCCATGGGGCTGACAAAATTCTCTCATGCACTTTCCAGCATTGTTTCTGTCACCAAGGCCATATTTTCTGACTAATGAGCCTTCTTGTTTCCAACTTTTGCATTTCAGTCACCAATAATTATCACTACATCCTGATTGTATGTTTGATCTACTTCAGATTGCAGAAGTTGGTAAAAATCTTCCCTGTCTTCATTTGTGGCCTTAGTGGTGGTGATAGTTGTTGTCAGGTGCCCTAGAGTTGGTGTCCAGCTCATAGGGACCCTACATACAATAGGCAAAACACTATTATTAGTGCTTCTCTGCTATTTGTAGGGTTTTCAATGGCTGATTGGTTTTTGGAGTGGATTACCAGGTCCTTTTCCCAAGCCTACAGCACTTGGTGTTCCCAAGTGGTCTCTCATCCAAGTACTAACCAAGTCTGACCCTGCTTAGCTTCCAGGATCTGAGGGGATCACAGTGGTATAGCTGCAGGTGGCCTGAGTGGAGGGTGCTTATATTTGAATAATAGTCATATTAACTGGCCTTCCTTGTAGGCGTATGGATATTATCCTATCACTGACAGCATTGTACTTCAGGACAGATCTTGAAATGTCTTTCTGGATGCTGAACACAACCCCATTTCTTGTTAAGTTTTCATTCCCAGCATCATAGACCATATGATTCTCTGGTTCAGAATGGCCCATGGCAGTCCAGTTTAGCTCATTGATGCCTAGAATCTCCATGTTTATGCACTCCATTTCCTTTTTGACAGTTTCTAATTTTCTTAGATCCATACTACATACATTCCATGTTCCAATTAGTAATGGATGTTTACAGTTGTTCCTTCTCATTTTGAGTCATGCCACATCAGCAAACGAAGGTCCCTGGGGCCTTACTTCATTCATGTCATTAAGGTAGACTCTACTTTGAGGAGGCAACTCTTCCCCAGTTGTCTTTTGAGTGCCTTTCAACCTGGGGGGCTCATTTACTGCCATTATATCTGACAGTGTTTCTCTGCTACGCATATGGCTTTCACTGGCTAATTGTTTTTGTGTAGGGCACTGCTAGAGAGGCAGTTCACCCCAGGGCCTATCTAGGCTCCCTTGGAGGACTGAGGCTTATTCCCTGGGCAGTCACCTTTGCCCTACATCCTGGAATTCAAGGTCCTTGAGCTCCCCAAGATGGCTCTGGCATCTATTCCCTTGCCTCCGGCCCCTCGACATCGATTGGCTGTTTCCAAACCCCAGAATGGCTCCTGATTGGCTACTTCTACAAAACCAAATTTGAATATCCCCTCTGATTGGCTGAAACCCGTATGAGGTAACTGCCTCTGATTGGTCCCCGGCAAGCCCCAGAAGAGTATACAAGGGCGGTACATAGAGCAGTCTGGGTCCATTCCATCGACCGGGACAGACAAGGAAGAAATAAAGAGATATTGGAGCAGAGCACTTGGAGTTGGCGCCTTCATTGGGAAGAAAAGAAGCAAGTTGCCGCCATGGGCAGAAGCCTCTGAGCCTGCCTTTTTCAAGGCTTCTCAGAGCAGCCCTGGGCAGAAGCCTCTGAGCCTGCCTTTTTCAAGGCTTCTCAGAGCAGCCATAGGCATAAGCCTCCTTTCCAGGTGGCGCGGCTCCTGGGTACCCAGCTCCCCCTCACCAGAAGACAGGTCTTTGGCTGCTGGTCCTTGCTCACTGTCAGAGCGAGTCCAGCGGCAGGGTGACGCCCTACATTTTTGGAGTGGGTTAGCCATATCCTTCTCCCTAGTCTGTCTTAGTCTGGAAACTCAGCTGAAACCTATCTACCATGGGTGACCCTGTTGCTATCTGTAATACCAGTAGCATAGCTTTCAGCATCACAGCCACATGTAAGCCCCCACAGTATGGCAAACTTACAGACACATGGAGGTTAGGTATTTATTCTGTTTCAAATAATCTTAAAAGTTGTTATCTATAGTCACATAAAAACTAAATACAAAGTATTTTTATCATTTTAAATAGCAGTGTAAGGTGGGCATCTAAACAGTTTTTGTTGGTTTGTTGTATTTTTTACAAATGGCAGATTACCTACCTCCTGAATGACACTGATTTTCTGACAATAAGATCCTTATCTAAGAAGGGACCTTCAACCAAAGGATGGCTGTGACTCTCCCAAAATCACACATCAAATTGGTGGCACATTGGTGTCCACATACACAAGCACAGGCAGGGTTGGGCGGTCCCTCTTCCTCGGAGTTGGTTTGTTCTGTCATTTTTCTTCTGGCCTCACTGACTGCTCAGACACGATGTACTTTCCTGGGTCACAGAGAGGACTGGAGACGGCAGGAGACTGGCCTCCAAGCATTACAGAGTGTAGAGCATGTTGAAATCACAGAATCAAACTTGGCTTTCAGATGATAGCAAGGCCAGTAATTAATTCTCGTGGGACTTGACGGTCCGGGTTTGTTTTTCTCTTATGCGGCTCTGGGTTTGTTTTGATGGAGAAGTCAGTAAGTAATAATTTTGTGTCGTCTTCCCCAGCTACAGAGCTCGGTCACGTGACTTAAAGTTTTACGGAAAGCAGCACTTTTATTCTGTAAAGTTGCCAAGGCAACACCAGCTGCTTATGACATCATGTGACTGAAGGGACAGAGACCGATTTTAGAAGCCTAAAGTTATCACTCAATCTGCTCTCCAAAACGCTGACCAGCCAAGAGAGCGCCACACACAAGGAAGAGCTTCAGAAACACGGTCCTGTGGAAACAGCGTGGTGAGTTACGCCCTGTCCTCTGAAGACCAGGGCCACGGCTTCAAGCTGCATATGGAAGACACTCACCCTTCACACATGCAGAACAGGCTGGACACAGCTGCGAATCTGCTTGCAGTTAAAGCTGTCCCATTACCAGAACGGGGAAAAGTCATTTTTAGTTTCTGTTAGATGGACTTTGAAAAATTAAAATCTATTTTTATCCAGGTCGAAATGATGTCTCAAATTGTTCCTAATTCAGAACATATTGAAGATAAAAACTAAGAATAATAAATTTCTGCTATAATATGTAACTGCATAGTAATTGGAGACATGTTGTTGTTGTTGTTAGGTGCTGTTGAGTTGGTATCCGACTCCTAGCGACCCTCATAGGGTTTTCAATGGCAGATTATATTGGGATTGCCTTGGGAGTGGATTGCCAGGTCCTTCTCCCATTTTTGCGGTGCTGGGAATTGAACTCGAGACCTCAGAGACTGCAACGCAGTGCTCTACCAACTGGAGCTAAATCCCAGCCCCAAATTGGAGATATATGCATGCAATAATTATTTCAATATTTTAATATAATAAACAACAGTTCAAGGATGATATTAGATGTCTCAATTTTAGGACTTCCTGGAGAATTAATTATATAGGCGGATTCAAGAGAACTGTGGCATAATTCTCAATTCATCATTTTTCAGGCACTTAGAAACTGTCAATCTTACATTATCCCCTCCTACAGAACGAATAAATTAGAATGGAAAGTAAAAACTGGACTAACTGAAAACATAACAGTTCATCATAGCAAGATTTATTTTTTTGTTCTCAAAAAACTCCTCACTTTTAAATTAAGATACTTACATTGAAATTTATGCTTATACTGATAAAATGAGTAATATTATTCCTGAAGGAAAATATCCAGAGTATAAGCATTTCTTGTAAGCAGAAAGACTTAGCTCTGCATGTTTCTGTTTGTGAACATGAATAACTGAGCACCTCCTGTGTGCAGGCCACTGTCCTAGGTTCTCGAGGAAACCAAGATGAATAAAGTGTCATCTTTCCCTCCAACAAGGTAGCATAAAGGTACAAACAATGTAAACAGATAGAGTTAACTAAAATGCAAAGAACCATGGGAACTCAGAGGAGCCAAAGATTCTTTCTGGCTGGAAGGACCAGGGCAGCTTCAAGGAAAAGCAGTTGCAAGGCTGAGTAAAACTTCAGCATGTCGAGAAGGGAAGAGCATGCGAAAAGGAAACAGCCTGGTCCCTGGTTGAGGGAGGGAAGGGTAGAACCTGAGCAGGAAGCAAAGAAACAATACTTAGGGAATTGTTTGACAGGAGTGCAGGAGTAAAACACAGAGTGCCGAGCGCGGTGACGCACGAGTGTCATCCCAGCAGCTCGGGAGGCATAGGCAGGAGGATCGCAAATTCGAGACCAGAGGCAGTCTGCGTAATTTAATGAGACTCTGTCACAAGAAAGCGAAAAAATGGGTTCGGAGTACAGTGGCACAGCACCTGCAAAACATGCAAGCACAAGGCCGTGGGTTCGACCCTCAGTACGGCAAAAAAAAAAAAAAAAAAAAAAGGAAAAAGGAAAAAAAGAAAGAAAAGCAAAACACAGACTGGGCCCAGGCCCTAGAAGAAAACCACTGCCTACCATTCCCAGGAGATTGGACTTGACCCCAAGAACAAAAGGAAGCTACAGAAGCCTTTGTGCAGAGGGATGGCATGCACTATAAGAAGATTTATTTGGGGAATGAGCATTGAATCAAGGATAAAACAGAGGAGGTGGGAGACATACCAGGGGCCCCCAAAAACCATGCAGGTCAGAGGCGATGGGACAGGAGCAGGGTGGGGAGTGTGAGCACATGGACCTGAGGCACATGGATGGGGAACTGGCCAGACTGGTACCCAGCTGTGTGAGAGTAGGTGGAAGGGAGCATTTGGAACCATTCCCCGGAAATGTCACTACAGGTGTAGAACTACTACTTTAAATGCAATTATATCCACATCAAAATATCTTCACCTGATATGCAAATCAAATCTGTCTCATTTCAAATTTTGGGAGACCCAGTAGGGAAGAATGAAGAACTGCGGGATTTCACAACTAACCTTTCCTGTTGAGTTCTATCATTCTCTCTTACTCTGTTTTTCCTATGGGGTGACCAAGGATTGAAAGCAGGAAGGTAAACTAGAGCTTGTGGAGATGAAATGCTGTGGTGGAGATGTGACTAGACACTAGGGGAAATCTCTAAGGGTTATCCTCCAATTCTGACTGTGGAGCCCTGGTTTCTCCACCCGGTTCTGCTCAACAGAACCTGACACTGACTAGCACTGTGTCCCAGCCCAGACTCTAGCCAGGTTCCTCTGACCCTTTTGGACTATGGCTGAATCTTGGCCTATTAAGACTTAAACAAACACTGACATAGTTTCTACTGTCTCAAGGCCACAGTGCTAGGAGAACCTAGAGTGCCTGCCTGAGGAAGCACAAGGCTGCCAAAAGAATTTACTGTTGTTCCAATCAAATCATCACCCAAAGACAGGGCCCCTGTGTCCCAGCCCCAGTAGGGGACTGGGAGGGGGAACCTAACTCCAGTAAGCACCAGTTAACAAACCTGGATGGGTTTCGCATGAACCAACTCCAATCCCATGTGTTGCTTTCATACTTTTTCACTTCTCTGACTCCAATCCCTGATAAGATGCCCTCTCCCTATTCCTTCATACTCCCCTTAAACACCCAGTCACCTCTGTACAAATAGAAGTCGAATTTACCTCATGCTAAACTCCTTTCCCTACTCAAATATTGTACTACAGATTAAAACATGTCCTTACCACATTCCCATTATCCGGCCTTGTTTATCTTTGATGACACCCATCTGAAGCTCTGTCTCAGCCTGCCTTGGCTGGTGGCTTGGGCCGTCCCTGAGACCCCTTTATATCCCTCTTTAAAAACCATGCCAACCAATCTTTAGCTCCCAAACCACTTTCCTAAGAGAACCTTTATTCTACAAATAGTTCTCTGGTAAACAAAAGCATATTTAGAAAGATGCATGTGGTGTGTGTTATAGTCTTTGCACTGAAGTTGACTCCACCTCAGGACCATCAATATGCATGAGGAGAGGGGAAGTAAAAGTTTAAACCAAGTGTTAAATATCACCAAAGGCAAAAATGTAGAATAATCTGAGTTTAGGCTAAAATATAGACATTATGACTTAGGGTATGTTGTTGTTGTTGTCAGGCGCCATAAAGTCTGATCCAACTCATAGCAACCCTATACACATCAGAATGAAACCCTCCCCAACACTGTGCCATGCCCAGCACTATGTCAAGTGCCTCTCTGCTATTCACAGAGTTTTCAATGGCAGATTGTTTCAGGAGTGGATTGCCAGGTCCTTCTCCCTAGCCTGAAGCACCTAGTATTCCCAGGTGGTCTCCCAACCTATGACTAACCAGGCTGACCCCGCTGAGCTCCCAGGATCAGGCAGGATCGGATGCCAGGGTGCTATGGCTCAGGGTATAGGAATCCTAAAATGAGAGCCTGAAAATGCAAAGTAGTTCCAGTACATTGTTTAGTTCAGTTCATACCAAGAAACCAGGTTGTACACCCCTTTATTAGGCAGTGAACAGATTTTTTTCTTTACGAAACAAAGATATAAATGGCTGATGTGGATAAAATAGAAGTAGAGAGCATCTGTTTCTCTCTGGATTGTCTACTTAATTGAGGAACATATTTAAATATTTTTCAAGACATTGCAAATATTCTTTTGGTTAGGACATTAAGTTTCCTGGTCGTATGTCATAAAAAACAAACATTCAGATCATCACCAGTGACGGCCAGTGTGTTTAGAAAACACTTTTTCTTTTGCAGAAAGAGCCACAAATCTAAATTATATATTGAAGTCATTACTCCGCTTTACCAATTTTTATTAGAAACTCTATGTGTAACTTGGAGTTGAAGGTGAGGGGTTAGAGTTGCATCCTAGGCTGGTTTCCCACAGTACACCCTCAACAAGGCTACAGTGGACAAAGGTATCAGAAACCTGGGGTCTCGCTGGAGCCCAACTGTGTGTGTGTGCCCAGCACTAAGTGGGGTCCACCCGTCTTCCATGCCTAGAACCCTCTGCTCCCAGAAGCTAACAGATAGAAAACACAGCATTCAGTGAAGTAAGATAAGCAAGGACAGCTCAGAAAGCAGGCAGAGGAAGTTCAAGATTATGTAGCACAATGCGTTTTAGGGATCAACTCAGCTCCAGCTCTCCAACTCTGAGGAGGATGAGACAGGTCCCTGAGTCCCTGCTGAGGAATATGGCACAGAGATGGGAGGGACCTGAAAAAGAGAGAGTCCCAGAGGGCTTGGATCCAGAGAGAAATGCCCTGTAGTGCAGGCCTTTCTTACTTTTTAAAATTTACTGGCAATTATCATTAGTCAGAAAAGAATGCATTATTGACAAAATCATGGTGTGTGTCATCATTTCTCAATTTTCTTTATAAAAACAAACACTGGCCAGTGAATAACAGTACTTCCTTTATTAAAGACGTATTGAGCATTAACTGCATTCCAGGTTTATGCAAATGTATTGCTGCATGGCCAGTGTAGCATGGGCAAGAAGAATCAATCCACTAGCTCTGGAGGTCGTACTGATAATAGATGGAATTAGTAGAGGTAAGAATATTCACTTGTAGCTTTATTTTTCAAAGGTAAGGTAAGTGTGGGAATGAAAAAGATTCAGAATATTGGACCAGGCTGCCAGGAATTCAGTGCATGGGACAGCACAGAGTGAGACCTCAAGAAGCTAAATATTTAGGTTTTGTGAATATAAGGGCTGAATTGCTGCTGATGCTATGTCCCCAAAATAAAATGAAAAACCTGATTAGTGGAAATTACTAAAGGCCTTGGATGTCAATGCCAAATGCTGATCATGTGAAAAAGTGCTTTTGACTGACAGTATCTTCTAAATATCCTCAAATATTTTCCCCATTAGCTGAGATATTCAGCTATTGGTTAGTACAACCACCCTGGACATAGTATAGAGCTGCTCCTAAGCAGTGGCATTTGATGAACAGAGTTCATTTGTGCTGAGGGCAGGGATAGGGAATTTTTCTAGTCTGAAAATAATTGTGGAAAATAGAACCATGTGAGGACTTCTACTAGGGGGTTTTCTGTTTTTTGGTTTGGCCCCTGAAATTAAATGGTGTACAACTCAATAGATCTTGGTCAAAACTGTGAAGCAAAGCATATCCTTCAGCAACATCCTTTCAAGCTCTTTTTAAATAAGTATTTATTTTGTGTCAGGCATAGGCACTAGTGATACATGGCCCCAACCCCAAGGAAATAAATATTCTAATGAGGGAATTAAATAAATGACTAAGTTTCAGTGAATATTACAACTGAACCAAACAAGGGAGAGAAAAATGGGAAATGTTATAAATGGATATAAAGATGAAAAGGAGCTTGTCTCACTGCCCCGTGTCAGTAGGATTACTGCCATGAGACCCAGCTATAATAGGCAAGTGGCAATCGTGAAGGTTGGAACCGCAGAATTTGGCCTCAGAGCAATGACTCTGGTGATAGGCTTACACAGGGGCATCAAATAGGACTTCTGGGATAAGATGGCAGATTAGACACAGCCTCCCTGACATGGTAAAACAAAGGAATCAGAATAGCAAGCGATAGATGCTATTTCAAAGAGAAAAAGTCTCAAACAGCACAGAAATCATGCAGGAGGTCATAGGAGGGTCTCAGGGTGCAGAATGGAAGAGAGCAGCAAGAGGGAGTGAGCAGGACACCTCTCCTGTTGTGGCTTCATGGCAGGTAGGGTAACCAGAGCCCTCACCCAAAAAGCCACACCGGACAGCAGACTGGTGGCCCAAAGGACAAGCCCACAGTCCTTGAAGCCCTTGAATCCATGTAGGAGAATGGTTGAGACAGTGACTCCTCCACTGGGGGGAGGGGATTCAATTTTTCCATGCTTCGTATTGTGGAGCCTATCAGATCACCGGTGTCATCTTGAGGGGGAGCCTATTGTGTGAAACTAAGCTACTACAGGGGCGTGAAGACAAAGAATAAGTACCTGTCAGGGAGCATGGTGGTGAACTGTCACAACCCCAGGGTACAACAGAGCTGTAGCAGGCGATTTCAGGAAGGAGTACGGTGGGACACCAGGGCACTGAGAAGTTTGGGCAGCAGGAGGCTCTGGTAAGGTGAACAGTAGCCCATCCCTCAGGAGAAGGAAGGATTCCATCTCCTGAGGGAAACCTCAGAGACTGGGAAATATGAGCCAAGGTCAGATAAAAAACTCCATCTTCAGCTGACCCCCTCCTCCTAACAGAAAGAAGCCACTCTTGTAGTTTATCTTTTTTCATTTCCACTGTGCTATAGTTTGAAACTAGGGCTTTTCATGGGGTAAGCACTGTGCTACCATGCAGTACCCCCAGCCCTTTTCAAATTTTTCTTTTAAGACAGGGTCTCATTGAGTTGCCTAGGCTTCCTCCAGCCTGGGGCTCAAGATCCTCACACTTTTCATGTCTTGTTGCTCTTCTTATGTCCCTAATTTTGTTTATACTTTTTTTGTTATTGTACAATCAGATTTTTAAAAATCTTTTGCTCTCTTCCATCCTTCTTCCTAACACTCATTTCCTTCCTGGATCTTCCTTTTCCTTCCTTTTACTTAACCCCAGCTGATTCATTTTTTTCTCCCCTTTCCCTGGTCTCCTTTTTTAATTTCAGGCACTTGTTATTTTTATCTTCACCCTAAATAATTTGTAACTTCATAGCTTACTATATATTATTGTCACAATTTTCTGTTCTATGGGCATTTGCTAGTAGTGTAGTAGTTGACTTTACCTGATTTAAAATGCATTTCTATACCTGGTCTGGTCAAGTATTATATGAGTTGCAGTGGTTTGTCTTCCCCTCTGGGAG
Source organism: Pedetes capensis (assembly GCA_007922755.1). Taxonomy (NCBI): domain Eukaryota; kingdom Metazoa; phylum Chordata; class Mammalia; order Rodentia; family Pedetidae; genus Pedetes; species Pedetes capensis. The sequence continues at coordinate 72,114 of VMDO01004565.1, forward strand.
CAGCCCTGGGGATTGAGATCTCAAGAGAAAGCTGCTAAGAAGCTTCTCAAATGAAAAGGGAAGAGATATCCATCCCAACAGATGACCAAGTCACAAAACAGGAACATAAGAAACATGAAAAATCAAGGAAATACATTTCCTCTAAAATACCATAATTCTTTAACTACTGAATCCAAAGATACTGATATGGTTGAAATGTCAGAGAATTCAAAAGGCTACTTGAAAAATGATCAATAATTTCAAAGAGGACACAAATAAGCAGATGAATGAAGTAAGGAAATCAATAGAGGACCTAGATCAGAAAGTCACCAATGTAGAAGACAAAGTCAGGAAAATGGATGGGAAATTTGGCAAGTAAATAGAGCTTTTGAAAAAGTCCAGACAGAAATGTTGGAAATAAAGAATTTAATAAATTAAAAAATATAGTGGAAAACATCACCAGTAAACTAGACCAAGCAGAAGATAGACTATCAAGGATGAAATACAAGGTCGAGGAAATGCTACATTCAGATAACAGCAAAGAGAAGAGGAAGAAGAAGAAGAAGAAGAAGAAGAAGGAGGAGGAGGAGGAGAAGAAGGAGAAGAAGGAGGAGGAGGAGGAGGAAGAAGGGGAAGAAGAAGAAGAAGAAGAAGAGGAGGAGCAACAACAACAACAACAACAACAACAAGACCACAACTTCTAAGAACTCTGAGACATGATCAAGAGACCAAATCTAAGAATCCAGAGGGTAGAAGAAGGAGCTGAGATAACAACTAAAGGCACATTAAACCTATTCAGTGAAATCATAGAGAAAATTTTCCAAATCTGGGGATAAAAATGAATGAACCACAAGAGGTATTTAGAACCCCAGATAGACATGACCAGAAAAGAACCTCTCCATGATATATTATAACTAAAATGCCAAGACTACAGAACAAGGAAACAATATTAAAATCTGAAAGGAGAAAAACAACTCACTTATGAAGGCAAACATCAGAATAACATCAAACCTCTCAACATAAACCCTAAAATCCATGAAAGCATGGAATGATATATTTCAAGCCCTGAAAGCAAATAACTGCCAACCAAGATTATTATGTCCAGTAAAGTTGTCATTTAAAATTGATGGAGAAATAAAGATTTCTAAGACAAGCACACACTAAAGCAATATATGACCACCAAACCAGCACTTCAGAAAATACTTAAAGGAATCCTATGCACACAGAAGGAAGACAGTCTCAACTATAAGAGTGTACAAAAATAATAAATTTCCTGAGAGGAACAGATGAATTAATGAGAAGTAGGGAAGAATCAGTCATGTCTAACTCAAAAAAACCAACAAACCCCAAATATGAATAAGGGAAAAAGAAAGGAACAAATTGCATATGAACCAACCAGGAAAATACCCACCAAAATTATAAGAATCAACAAACTCCTGTCAATAATATCTGGAAAAATAAATCATCTTAACACTCTAATTAAAAGACATAGATTAGTAGATTGGATTAAAAAACAAGATCCAATTTTTGTGGTGTTACTGGCAAGGACACTCACAAACCGAAAGCAATAGGATGAGAATTGACATACTGAGCAAGTGGAAGTCAAAAGAAAAAATGAGCAGCCATCTTTATATGAAAGTAGCCTCCTTCCACCTGAATTTCCCAGCACATCGGGTTTCCACCTTCCCTCTTACTGTAGCTGTCTGCAGCAGCCCTGTCACATCCTAGGCTTGTGGCTGGTCACCCTTAGGCTCCCTCTCCTACAATTATACTTTGTTTTCAGGCCCCCAGAGTAGCTCAGTCTCATACAATAGGTTCCATCTCAGGATGGCGCCTGGTCTCAACCCTCTGAGACATGGAGTATGGCAAAGTGGATTCCAATGCTGCCTCCACCCCAGTGAAAGAACCAATCCCTCCAAGACTCCAAGGCCTTCACCCACTGTGGGCTTGTCCTGAGGGACTGCCAGTCTGCCAGCAGGACTGACCCTCTTATCTCTTTGGGTGAGGCCTCCAGTTCCCCTCTCCACAGGGAGCCACAGCCGGGCTAGAGACATGTCCTGCTCACCCCTTCTCACTGTTCAGCTTCCTTCCGCACTCTGGGACCATCCTATAACCTCCTTTGTGGTTTCTGTACTTTTCCAGTCTTTTTCTCTTTAGAATAGAGTCCATGCCTTCCTATTCTGACCCCTTTGTTTTACTATGTCTCCGGGAGGCTGCCTCTCATCCACCATCCTCCACTGCAAGTCTCTAATCTGTGAGATTTTTAAGGTTTCAAAGTCACATCAAAATGTCCACAGGATTTTTTTTTTAGTCCAAGTCAAAATTCCCCGTAGACCAGATGAGTCTACAGACTAAGCGTACTCACAGCATAGCTTCATTTGAGCAGAGCATTTAAAAATTCTTCTACAGGCTATAATTACAGGGAAAAAATGGTATAATAAGAACAGTAATGTTGCATTGTAAGATAACACAAAGGAGAATTTTTGAGCAATATTATTATGTAAAAAGAAATTAACAAGTGATGACTGACTTAATTGATGTTTCCTTTATTTTCTTTTCTGTTAAGAGGACTTTAAAAAACAATTCTGTGGTTCATAACTGTACCTGCTTTTGTTTCTATCTCCTCCAGAATGGGAACTTTGTAAGAACATTATTCACCTTTTCAGTAGGTGCTTTATTTATAATTTTTAACATGTTAAGAAAGTTTCCTTCTATTGCTTTGTTAAGTTTACCAGAAAGGAATTAAGTTTCCCAGGAGTGAATTTTTAGTTTTTTACCTGGGTTTTCCTGCATGTATTGAGTTGATCATATGGTTTTCTGCTTTAATTGGTGAATCTAGTAGAATGTCTGAGTAGATTTTCTAGTCTAGTCCTGAACCAAACTAGTTTTACATTTCCTGGTACAAATACAATTTGGTCATGATACCTTGTCACTCTTACACATTGCTGGATTCACCTGGCTAGTTTTTTTGCTGTTCATTAGTTCAAAACCTAAACTGAACTGAAGTTTTTCTTCTGCCCATTGTCCTAATTGCCTACAGCCATAGTCCTGTGGCACCAGATCCCCTCAGATCTCAGAAGTAGGGTGAGGCCTAGTTAGTCCTTGGATGGGAGACCGCATGAGAACACCAGGTACTGTAGGCTTGGGAGAAGGACCCAGAAACCCACTCCCAAAAAACAATCAGCCACTGAAAACCCTATGAATAGCTAAGAAGCACTAACAACATTGCTTCATCTGTTGTATATAGGGTCGCTATGAGTTAGACGCCAACCCAACGACATCTAACAACAACAACAACACAAGTTCTGATGTGTAGCGATTTTTGTTCAATTCCACATATATACTTGAGTTTCCATTCTGTTTTCCATTTTGACTTGTGAGTTCTTTAGAAGTGTTCCTTCCTAATTTCAAAATGGCTACAACCTTTTTGTTTTCTTTTGGTATTGATTTTGACCTTAATTTTTCTTACAGTCAGAGAATGTGATCTTATGGTACCTATCCTTAAAAATGTGCTGAGATTTGCTTTTATGGGCTAGTACCATTTGATCTATGTAACCACTAGTAACCACAATGGCTACTTAAGTAAAAATTACAGGAATTAAATTTAATAAAATCCCGTTTCTCCATTGCACTGGCAGTGCTTCAATTGCTCAGTGGTTACATGTGGCCAGTGCCTCCCATATTAGGCTACAAGCACAGAACATTTCCATCATTCTTCAGAGCTAACAGTAAACGGCATTTAGACACATGGCTCCTGAGATGTGTGCAGATTCTGCAGCTGTGGGTGCTACATTGAATATGCACAAATTAGATCAAGCTTCTAAATTGTGTGGCTCAGCTCTTCTACATCCTTCCTGAGTGGTAAACTTGCTCTACCTATCACTGAGGGAAAAGAGGTAAAATTCCCCATTATGAGGGTGACGTTGTCCACTTCTCTATGTAGCTCTGTCAGTTTTTGTCTTATGTATTTTGAGGCTACATTATTATGGGTACACAAGATTAAAATTGTGGCATTTTCCTTATGACTTGAACCTTTTATTACCATTTATTGGTTTTCTTTGTAATCTCCTAATACTTTTTTGCCTGAGAACTTATTTTGTCTGATATGGCTACACCTATATATACCTAAGCCTGCAGCCATAGCCCTGTGGCATCAGATCCTGTCAGATCTCAGAAACTAAGCAGGGTCGGGCCTGATTAGTCCTTGGATGGGAGACTGCCTGGGAACACCCGATACTGTAGGCTTGCAAGAAGGACCTGCAACCCACTGCCAAAAATCAATCAGCCATTGAAAACCCTATCAATAGCAGAGAAGCACTGACAATAGTGTTTGGGCTGTTATACATAGGGTCACTATGAGTCAAATGCCAACTCAGTACCTACAACAACAACAACAACAACAACATATATGGCTAATATTTACCCGGAGTATGTCTTTCCATTTTTTACTTTCAACTTCATATTTTATGACTATTATTAACAAAATATAGATGATTCCTCTCTTAAAATCTTATGTGATGTTGTTGTTGTTAGGTGTCATCGAGTCGTTATCCGACTCATAGCGACCCTGGTAGGGTTTTCAATGGCTGACTGTTTCGGGATTGCCTTGGGAGTGGATTGCCAGGCCCTTCTCCCATTTTTGCGGTGCTGGGAATTGAACTTGGGACCTCAGAGACTGCAGCGCAGCGCTCTACCAACTGAGCTAAATCTTTTAACTAGATGGATTATTCTATCTACTTAATTGGGATTAATGATGGATTCATATTTTTTCTTCTCTACTTTTCTTGCTTTTTCATTTTCTTTTATTTAATTATTATCATTACCTGCAGTATTATTCTTTTCTTGTATTCTGCAGGTTGGTTAAGTTTTTTTTTATTTCATTTTCCCATTACTAATTTGAAGTTTTACAGTCATCTTCTAACTTTTGGTAGTTACTGCACGAATTGTAACATACTCATATAACTTAGTAAAATCTTACATTACTCAATATCAACTTCTTGAGCAGATCGAGGACTTTAGCATACTTTAGATCTAATTAATCCCACCCCAACTAATGGTATTTTTATCCCATAGTTTCAGGTATTTTTAAACAAGATGTGTGTCATATACAACCTGCAGGTCTCTCTTTTTTATATTGATTGATTGATTGTAGTGCTAGGTATTGACTCAAGGGCAACATGCATGCTAGGCAAGTTCTCTATCATTGAGCTGCACCCCAGCTCCTTCTTTATTTGATTCTTTTATTTTGAGACAAGGTTTATTAAGTTGTGCGGACTGCCCCTGGCCTCAAACTTGTGATCCTCCCACCTCAGCTCCCCTGGCACTGGGGTTATAGCCATGCACCACTACTCCCAGTTAGCAGAAACCTTTTTGTTCTACCATCTCCAGGAGGTAAAATAATGAGCCCCCTAAAGACGTGTGTGGGGCTGGGGTTTAGCTCAGTTGGTAGAGTGCTGCTCTGCACTTTCTGAGGACCCAGGTTCAATCCCAGCACCATAAAAATGGGAGAAGGATGTGGCAATCCACCCCTGAAGCAATCTCAAAACAGTCAGCCATTGAAAACCCTATGAGGATCACTGAGTCGCACCTGACTCTAGAGCTCCTAACAACAACAACAACAACAACAACAACAACAACAACAACAAAAGATGTGTATGACCTAAACCTGTGAATACGGTACCTCCCATTGCAAAAGAGAATTAGGTTACAGTGGCAGTTAAAGGTGACAATCGGATGATGTTGAGATGAGGAGAGTATTCTGGATTACTCAAGTGGCCCTATCAAATCACGTGAGTCCTTAAAAGTATCCAGGAAGACACAGAACACAAGCTGCAAAAGGGCAGCATGGAACAGCCTGAACCCACCATCGCCAGCTGTGTAGGTGAGGGAGGAAGCCTGGAGTCAAGGGGGACGGCAGCCTCAGGAGCAGGAAGAGGCAAGGGAATGGGTTCTGCCCCCACCCCACCTGGCAGACACCTGGATTTGCGCCAGGGTCACACTTCTGATCTACAGGACCGTTAACACAACAGACCTTTGCTGTTTCAAGCCACAGCTCAAGCTGTAATTAGAGAATCAATACCCTTCATGCTCATGTTCCCAAAGAGCCTTGAAGGTCTTCTCTTTACCCCACCAACCTGCACATTTTACATTTTTCTAGGAACCTTTCAAGATTTAAAAAATATCTACAAGCTGTTGCCTTCCAAATTAGTATCTCTAGCCAGGACATTCTGGAGCCTTCACCTGCTCTGTCCAGTTCTCCCTGGATATGTCCTCCCTCAGGTCCCAGGTGTCCACACCCTCAGTGCCTGTTTAACAGAAACCGTGCTCTGCTGCAGTCCATGTGAGAAACTTCTCATGGTCTCAAGGCCAAGAAGTCCACTCTGTAAGGCACCCTCAGGCTGCACCTCTGGTCCCAGGATGGTGCCTCTTCCTCTCTCCTCCAGAGGAGAGGAGAGCGAGGGCAACCCTATTCCTATGACACTAGCAGAACCCACTCTGAGGGCGGGCGCCTTGAGACCTAAGTGTCTCCCAAAATGGACCTCTCCCAAACTGTTGCCTGGGGGATTAAACTTCCCACAGGTGTACCTGGGGAATCACACTCAAATCATAGCACCTTCGTACTCCTGGTCCTGCTCCTGCCCTCCGGTCCCTTCTCCGGGTCAGGGGCCATCTATCTAAACACTCAGGCCAGAAGCTTAAGACCATCACCCACCCACCCTTCAGTTCCCTCTTTGCCTCCCGTGAGTTGATTGCTACATGCTCTCAATTTTATTCCCTCAATTAATTTTTCCTCTGCTGTCTATCCCAGGAATGCACCTGTGCTACCTCTCATGCTCCTTGTCTGTATTGTGACCATTTGCTCTAGGGACCCTTTGCTCTAAACTTGTCCTCTTAAAATTCAGCCTCCAAAGAGTTGGAAATGAAATATGCAGAGTATAAGTATAACAATAGTACTGTCCTGCTTTAAAATGTCCAAAGGCCACCCTTCTCCCCTGAGCTCGTGGTAAGAGGCCACCTCACCCACCTCCTGCCCTCTCTCCTGAAACCTCCCTTACCATTCCCTGCTGCCCCGCCCCCTCTTGCAGCCAGTCCACTGTGTGATATGTTACGTGGCATGTCAGAGGCATGAAAATCATTTTGCAAATGATATCTCATTTCTCAAAATAACAAGAACTGGAAAAGATCATTGATTATTACTCATGTTTTACAAATTCAAAAGCTGAAGTTGAAAAAAATTAGGTGATGGCTGAGAGCCCCTCAGCTAGAAGGATGTGGGTGTGGAAGCCAGGAGCCCCTGTCCCTCTGAGCATTTTGGCTACTGCTCGTTCTAACTGCTTAAAGACAACGTGGAAGAAAGGCCACCTCTGCTGAGTAAGAGGCCAAGGCAGGGCGCGGAAGGCAGGTTGGTGAAGACCAAACACAGTGGCATGTGAACCTTGCTTCTGAAACACAGTGAGTCCCCTCCTGACACCCGCTTCCCACTGTTCATTCTCCTGTGCCTACTGCTCAAACTTCCCCTAGTCCTAAATCAGACACTACAACATGTCTAACTTCTGGCCCTTTGAATATGAAAACTTCTGTTCCCTGAACTCTCAATTACCAAGAATAACTGTTTGATGCTAAGTCCTCAGCGATGTTATCAGTACTATATAATATGTCATACGCCAAGAATAATTACAATAAATGTGCCACTGCCGAGTGCTTTCCAAAACAGCCTCTGCTAGAAAATATGCTTTCCTGTTTTTACTCCTTATTTCAAGGTTGAAAGCAGACCACGCTAGTAAATGGAGAAATATATATGAAATTATCTGTCCAGATGCCCCTGTCAGAGTCTCCAAGTCACCCTGTCCAGCCTCAGGAATCCCAGGCTCTTTCTAGTGCTTTCGACTATCATGGCCTCCTCTGCAAAGGCTTCTACTCTTCCTTCCTCCTCTCTCCTGTCAACTTTAGAGGCTTTAACTTTTATTTTAAAACAGCAAGGTGGCATCAGAGCAACCGAGGTTCAATTCTGGAAGTCCCATCCACCCATCTTCATGCACATGACCGTGCAGTTGTGTGGCCATCCTGGGCACCTCCATCTCTTCTACCAGAAGGAACTCGCTGCCCAGTTCTTCCAGGGCCAGCCAGAGCCTCTGGCTCTATGCCACAGCAGGATCGTAAGCATCCTCCCCCTGTCCTTGGAGCCAGACTCAGACCAAAGCCTCGTGTCTTGCCTCACTCCTGACACCCAGGCAGTCCTCCCTCCCTTTCAGCTTTGTGGTTTTCCAGATCTACCCACTGCCAGAAGCTGGTCTCAGAGGCAGGCTTGTTGTTGTTGGGTACCATCAAGTCAGGTCCAACTTATCATGATCATACATACAACAGAACAAAACATTCGTTAACATTGCACCATGTAGGTGTTCTTTTAAGCCCAGTGTTACAGCCACTGTGTTTCCTCTCATTTTGAGCCATGCCACATCAGTAAAAAGGGATCCCAGGGGCTTTATTCCATTCCCATCATTAAGGTGGAGTCTACTTTGAGGAAGCAACTCTTCCCCAGTCATTTCTTGAATGCCTTCCAGCCTGGAGGGCTCATTTTCTAGCACTCTATTTGACAGTGCTTTTCTGCTATTCACAGGATTTTCAACAGCTAATTGTTTCAGGAGTGGGCTGCCAGGTCCTTCTCCCTAGTCTGTCTTAATCTGGAAGCTCAGCTGAAACGTGTCCTCCATGGGTAGCCCTGCTGGTACCTGAAATACCAGTGACATAGCTTTCAGCATCACAGCAACACACAAGCCCCCACGGCACGACACGCTGACAGACACATGGGGCAGAGGCAGACCAGCAGCCCTAACAATGCTGCTGAAGAAAGCATGACTGTGTGCCATTTACATGTCCACAGGCAGACTCTGCGTCTCCTCCCCAGCAAGGACTCGGAAGCATCTCAGTGAAGCAGGATGGCCCAGGATGCTTCCAAAGCCCAGCAAGACCTAGTCAGCAAGTACAGACAGCAGCAATCCAGCCTCTCCACAAGAAGGCACCAGGCACGGGCTCCCCAGCTCTCCTGCCGTGCTCTTCTTTGTCCTCAGTGCACAGGATCTGGCCACAGGTCTCCAAGCCTGGGGTCTCCTCCTCAGCAACGCTGAGTGACCACAAATAGAATGGGGAACAAATGATGGTCACGATCTCACATTGTTGTGCCAGGCACTCAGGTGGTGACCCCAACGGAAGTGTGCAGAATCCAGGGAGGATTCACTGGAGTCCCAAGCATGAAATGACCATATTCAACAGGCTCAGGAAAGATCCATCGCAATAAGGCCTTCCAGAATCTTCCTCCCAGTCCCTCTCTTCTCTCTTCTTTTGCTCACTAGAGGCAGAGGTAGCTGGCAGCTGCGAGTGTTCACTGTGGGAGCCTCTGAGACTGAAACACACTTGGAAGAAACAGGAAGGAGGAGGAAGGGCTGATCACAAAGAAGATGCTCCAGATGGGTGATGTGACGTGTCCAAACTCACTATACATCCTGCCATTAGCATTCCATGCTCATCTTCCGACCTAGAGTCTGCCCTCTTCTCTCTGAGAAGCTCCTCTCCAACTCTGCCAAGAACATTACCGCCTCCCATCCAAGTACAAATGACATTATTTCTGCCTCTGTCCTCTGTCTTTACTCTGGTTTCATTCCTCTCATTTAGTACTGCTCCCGACACCCGTGCCTTTGACACCATCCCTCTACCTCCCTCTATTATGTGTTGTTCATAGAGATGTATTAGTCCATTTTTATTACTATAAGGAAATAGCTGAGACTGGATAGCTTTATAGAGAAGAGAGGTTTATTTAGCTCACAGTTCTGGGGATCCATAGGCATTGGCTTGGGTCTGGTGAGGACTTCATGTCAGGTGGTAGAAGCACATGGGAGAGGGATGGGTCATATTGAAAACTAGGAAGCCAGAGAAGCTGGGTGGGGCCCGGCTTACTCTTTATACAGCAATCTTTCCAGAACCACTAGGGGGGCCCCTAGAACTTCCTTAATCTCCTCCAAGCACGTGCCTCCAGCTGACCTAAGGACCTCCACCAGGTTCCACATCTCCAAGGTCCCTCTCCACTTCCCAGTATCACCCCCTGGGGACCAAGCTCTCACCACTGAAATCTTGGGGGCCAACCACACCCAACCACAGCAGACGCTTACTTCCTCGGTCTTCGCCTCTCTGCCTCACAGTCTGAACTCCCCCCTCTCTCCTGCTGCTTTCCCTTCAATGAGACAATGCTCGTTTCTTTCATTTTTTCTTCTCTTAAACCTAAATCTCGTACAACAGACAGAATGGTGTCTTCCTGAGCACGTCCCCGTTCTGATCTCTGGAATCTGTGTATGCGTCACATCATGGGGCAAGAGGGATGTCGCAGATGTGATTAAGTTAGGGATCCTGCAGTGAGGATATTGTACTGGATTAACAGGAGAGGGCCAATGTAATCATGGAGGTCCTTACACATGCAGGAGTTAGGGTCAGAGAAGGTTCCAGAACAACAGAAACACAGATTGAGGAAAGCTGCAGCTGGAAGGGGGGCCATGAGCCATGAATACTGACCACCTCTACAATGTGGAAAAGGCAAATAACAAGATTCTCTTGTTGTTGTTGTTGTTGTTAGCTGTCGTAGAATTGTGTCTGACTCATGGTGACCCTTATAGGGTTTTCAATGGCTGATTATTTTTTGGGATTGCCTCAGGAGTGGATTGCCACATCCTTCTCCCATTTTTGTGGTGTTGGGAATCAAACCTGGGACCTCAGAGACTGCAGAGCAGCACTCTACCAACTGAGCTAAATCCCAGCCTGCAGATTCTCCTATAGAGCCTTCAAAAAGAGCACAGCCTTGCTAATCCCTTCAGACCCATTTTAAAACTTCCAACTTCTCCAAATATAAAATAGGAAATTTTTGTTATCTTAAGCCACCGAGTTTGTATGATTTTTTCAGCAGCAGTGGGAAACTAATATACCCTGCATCCTTCTTTAATCTTCACAGATATTTTTCATGCAAATTTCTTTACCATCTCAACTTCTTCTCCCACTAACTTCTTAAATCACTGCAATCTCTCCCCAAATTGTGCCAGTGTATTTTCCTGCCATCTCTCATTCTAGAACATTGTCATCTCTATAATATCCTATTTTTCTCTTTTGCAAAATATTAGCTACAACTTAAGAACATAACTCGTAAAACCTTCTCTTCAAACAATTGCTTCTGGCTTTGGTTGCCTTGAACTTTTGTTGTTGTTGTTGGGTGCTGTCAAGTCAGTATCAGACTCATAGTGACCCTGTGTACAACAGGTGAAACACTATTGTCAGTGCTTCTCTGCTATTCATAGGGTTTTCAATGGCTGATTAATTTTTTGGGAGTGGGTTGCCGGGTCCATCTCCCAAGCCTACAGCACCTGGTGTTCCCAGGCGGTTTCCCATCCAAGTATTAACCAGGCCCAACCCTGCTTAGCTTCCGAGATCTGACAGGATCAGATATGACAGGTCTATGGCTGCAGGCGCCTTGACCTTTGCTTCTTCATAAATAGAAGACCTTCCACTTGTCTTTTCTATGACTGGAAATCTTTCCTTCGTGTGTGGATTTCTTGGAAGAGAGAGGAACGTGGAAAGACCTGGCAGAGGCTACTTTACTCATTATCTGTGTCTCTTCAAGTCCCTCCACGCCCTCTGTCAGCTCTGGTTCCTTACTGTGCACAAAAGCTGGGTCCCACCTCTCCGTGGCCTCTTTCCCAGAGTAGGTCTTGCCTCCTTTCCTCTCTCTAGGGCTAAAGAGCCCCTCCAGACCCATGCCAGGCTCTGAGAGCAGTGGTTTTATCTTTCCTGAGTGCACCCTGGCGGTGCCATGTGGCCGGATGAGGAAGACGGCACACTGAACGTCCTGAATGCCATCGGCTGGAGACTGTTGCCAAGGATACCCACCTCCTTCTCTGTTAGTTGCTCTATCAGGGGGAAGAATCTGGTGACTCCTCTGTAGACATCGTCCCCGCTGTGGAGGACAACTGGCTGCCTCTTGTGCCTGCCTCAGCAGCCACTGCCTCTGCACAGCCTTCTTTCTTCTTCCGCATAGCCTTCCGGGCCGCTACTTTTCTGCACTGGGCTGACACTTGATGCTACCACAGCTCCAATATTTTTCCTTCTGTGCAGGCTCCAATGTTCTGAGACCCAGAGCCTTGACTCCAACTCCTTCTTGCAGAAGATTAGGCAGGTGGGCCTGACCTTCACCCCAGAGTGACACGCTCCTGAATAGTCCCCTGGGCGGGGAGCAAGTAGCAGCGGGCCTTGCAGCAAGAGCCGCGCTCTGTGCGCACCAGCGACCTCAGGACCTTTGGTCCTTCCCTTCCCTAATGGAAAACTCCCACATTTCAGCTGCTGCTGCCTCCTGAAAAGGACGGATGCAATTGACAAACAGCTGATGAACAAGAGGAGGCTTCAGTCCGTCTCACACATGATGGCCTAAGTTCGTTTTAAGTTTCAATAAAAGGATAGGAAAATAAAAGGAAAAGAAGCTCATAGCTACAGCCTCAAACCTAGAGGATGAAACAATTGAGGTATGAGTTCCAAAAAGCTGCATTAGAACGAAGAGAGACCTACTCACAAACAAAAGAAAATTCCCCTTCACTAACGGGAAACAGTGCTCTTCAAAGGAAGAGCCCCCAGCAAGGCTGCCACAGCAGGAAGACACATCCAACCCGTCGGTGTGACATTTTGGAAAACCAAAAAGGAAGCAAACGCTCCTAAGCATTCTGCACCCTAGAGGAACCCAGATCACCTGAAATGAGAATTAAGTGTGTCCCACGGGGTGATGCATGACAAGGAGCCACCTGAGCTCTTGACAGAGCGGTGCCTTCAGAAATTCAGAGAGCCAATTAGTCAGGAGAACTGAGGTCCAAGAACCAACAGCTCCCGCGCAGCCGAGGAATAAAGGGATGATTCTAGTGACACTAATTCAATAGGCTTGGAGAAGGGGCAGTGCAGGTCCCAATGGGCGGCCTGACACAAAGCTACCTTATAAATTCAATGATCTCCTAGTAAGTCCACTAATATCTATTGTGTATCTATTCGGAGTAGGGCTGGGGTTTGGCTCAGTGGGTAGAGTGCTACTCTGCACTCTCTGAGGCCTGGGTTCGATCCCCAGCACCTCAAAAATGGGAGAAGGATGTGGCAGCCCACTCCTGAAGTAATCCTAAAACAATCAGCCACTGAAAACCCTACAAATAGCAGAGAAGCACTGACATGTGCCGGGAATGGCACAGTGTTGGGGAGTGTTTTGTTCTGTTGTACATCAGGCCACTGTGAATCAGACCCGATTCAATGGCACCTGACAACAACATCTATTCACAGCAGTAAGCAAAGCCCAGGGGACCTGGTGATGACAGAGGCAGGCTGCCCCAGTCTACTCCCAAGAGGACTAGCTGTGGTCAGTCCCAGCCTCCCTCCCAGATAGCTGTGCTCTGGCTCCAGCCCAAGGCCCCAGCTCCTTGTCAGCATGGAGAGGCCATATGTGACTCAGCTGCTCTCAGCTGCTGGCACTCCAATTGGGAAACGGATTCCAAGGATGGCATTCCACTTCTGCCCTGTGCTTCATCCTTCTGCCTTTCCAAACCAGGATATGTCGCCTTAGATCCTTCCTGACCCCACTGCTTCTTGGAAAAGCAGCTCCCAGCGAGTGAGGAGTGGCTGCCTTCAGGTGGGGCCACACTGCACTGCGCTTGACAGAAATTCCTCCCAGTGAGGCCAGTACACAATCTCTTCCCTGAGACAGAATTTCCCCATTTTATATCCTTCTGATTTTCGATCAAATTGGAACAGAGGAGAGTGGAGAAAGTAATTCCATGGATGTGATAAAGCTGCCATCTCACCCAGAATTAGGGAGAGCTGAGAGATGAGAGAGAAAGCAAGGAAATTGGAAGTTAATTGCTACTTAATAGCAGCATAAGAATCTGAGAACGGCCTGCTTTCCTTATTATCCGCCTTCCCTGAATCATAAAACAAATAGGACGAAAGTTAGTATTTTCTTTATGTGGAATAAAGTGTGGCATGGAGAGGCTCTGTTAATTAACTCAATCTGGAGCCAGATTTATAAAGCAGTGTGTGTGCTGTTGAGGTCCAGGACTGGGTCTTACTCACCTTGTCTTCAAGTGAATGCAAGCTGCATTGGTGGCCATGATGCTGTTGTCTAATTATGTGTAACAGCATAGAGAAAGAGTCACATCTCGGGATGAACGGAATGGGATTTTACTCTTATTGATGAATAGATTTGTCTGAGCTAATGCTGGCTGGACAAAAAGAACGTATCTCTTTTTTTTGTGATACTAGGGGGCTGAATCTAGGGCCTTGTACATACTTTGCAAAGGCTCTACCACTGAACTGCACCCCTACCTTTTTATTTTGAGGCAGGGTCTCACTAAATTGTGTGGACTGCCTCTGGCCTTGACCTTGGGATCCTCCTGCCTCTGTGACACTGGGATTACAGGCTGCACCACCACATCCAGCTCATGCACCTCTTTCTAAGGATAGCTTAAAATAACAAGATTTATATTTGAACACTGGAATAATATTTTTGTTAAGCCTTTTACAAGAATTAGTCTCTAATAAAGCTGCTTCTCTCTATCAACCTCCTATCAGCATGCTTTTGATCTGCAACAAATAAACCTGCATCTCTCTAAACACCCTAGCCTACCCCGTATCACACCCTAGCCTGCCCCATATCACACCCTAGCCTGCCCCATATCACACCCTAGCCTACCCCATATCATACCCTAGCCTGCCCCGTATCAATCACAGAGACCTCCTCCCTTGAGGCAAAGGAGTGTTTTGTTGGAAAAGCCAGAAGCAAGTCCACATGGTCACCAACAGCATGTCCAGAGCCCTGTGATGGTCACAGGGTCTGGCAGATGGACCAGCGCAAAGGAAAATGGATAGGAGGGGTAAAGAGGGAGGAAAGCCAGGAGCACAGAGCCCAGAGGAAGACAAGTAGCAGAAGGAAAAGGAGAGAGGTGGTAAGACAGAGACTGTGACTTGGAAAAAGAGAAAGGAAAACAAGAGAGGGGAAAAGAGCAGAGGAAAACTTGAGAGAGACATGCGCAGTGAAGGGCGGCTGAGGCAGGGGTCCCCTTCCATGCTTGGAAGATGGAGGAGGCTGAGGGAGAGAAATGGACACCAACCGCTCAGTTCCAGATCCAGACTGACCTGGATGCAGGACCAGCGCTGTGATCATTTTCACACATCGGCACGCATCCCAACCACCCAGAGGAGGACCAGAGAGAGCAGGGCAATCCTCCTAAAGCTAGTGTTTACTGAGCAGCTAGTGTAGACCATAGCCTGCGGCCATATCACTGTGGCATCTGACCCCATCAGGTCTCAGAAGCTAAGCAGGGTCAGGCCTGGTTAGTACTTGGGTGGGAGACTACCTGGGAGCACCAAATGCCGTAGGCTTGGGAGAAGGACCCAGCGGCCCACACCCAAAAAAACAATCAGCCATTGAAAACCCTTGAATAGCAGAGAAGCACTGACAATAGTGTTCCCCCTGTTGTACATATGGTCACTGTGAGTCGGATACCGACTGGAGGGCACGTAACAAGAACACATACTGACTGTGTCTCTACTCCACACATGGCACAGAGGATTTCACCCACCCCCTCATAAATCACCCCTCAGTTGTGGATGGGAAAAATAAAGCTAAAGGAGATTAAATATGCTTCTTCATGCATGGATATAAACTGATGTGTGTGGTCTTCGAAAGTTCTCTTTCCTGGAAAGAATAATGCCTGAAAAATTACACAGGGCTTTGAAAGCTCAAGCACAGATTGACAAGTCTTCTTCCATTTGCTTTAAACACTTAGCTAATAAAATAATCAGGTTGCTTATTATCACTCTAATGGGACAAATGAATGAACTAAGGGACAAGTCCCTCAGCCAGGAGACAGTTCCCAACCAGTGACCACAGCCAAACCTCCAGATCCCCTGACCAGTGATTTTTCAGCGCCTCTTGAGGTTAACTGAAGGAGGTGGACATATTTGCGAGTGGAAGCCAAGGTGCTTCCGAAGCAGGCAGGGACCCAGCGGGGCACCGGGGACCCACACACGTCCTTCCCTCAAGGCTGGGTTAGCTGAGGGAGCCCCAGACGCTGAGGCAGACACCCCTGCACCTCAGCAGAGTCACACATAGAGGGGCACTTCTCACAGGAAGTCCACACAGGGGTCTCCACCCCCTGGGGACTTTCCTCCAGGGTTTGCAGGTATCCGGTTCCTTCCACTCGTCAACCCTAGCATCTTCACCACGTGGCTTCTGTGGCAGCCATAAAAAGGGGAAGACAGGATTCGGGGATGTGTGAGGGTTTTACGGGCTGGGCTGAGGTGGTGCCCATAACCTTCACCCATATTCCCACAGCTGAAACCTCAGATCCTGCTATGGCAAGGGAGGCTGGGCCCAGACCAGGGGAAGGACAGGCTGGGGAGTCATTGGCACACCTGCCTCAGTCCCCGGTCCTCCCACCTCGGTGCGCGGAGCCACTGCCTCCAGCTGGAGCGCACTCCAGGGTCGGCCTAGGTTCAGATGTGGCTTCTTGTGGTTCAGAAACAATGAGCCAACAGGACAGACTCTGCCCCCACACACCAGTTAGACGATGGTGGAGGAGGAGGCAGAAACCACAATCAAAGCCTCCCTCAGAAGTGGAAAGACCCACAGCAGTGTAGGCCCCATGGCAGTGAAATCCAGCCTGGCTGCCCCAGGGGATTTTCCTTCCCCAGAACCAGACTCCACCCTCTGGGGGCCATGCCTTGTCCTTGGGCTCAGGGCCCCCTGGGAGGGTTTTCCCTGTCCAGGACCCCACAGGGTCATAGGGGAAGGGTCCTGCCAGCAGGGGGGCCTCGGGGCTTTTCCAGTCCGCTGCCCACTCAGGCCAGGTTTGGAGGCAGGGATTGTTTTAAGGCTCAGGCAGAAACTTTTAAATATAGGCTACTGGTTTCCCTGCCTGCAGGCCTAGCCCTAGGGCTTCTGATCCCATCAGATCTCGGAAGCTAAGCAAGGTCAGGCTGGGTTAGTACCTGGATGGGAGACCACCTAGAACACCAGGTGCTGCAGGCTTGGGAGACAGACCTGGCAACCCACTCCCAAAAAACAATCCACCATTGAAAACCCTGTGAATAGCGCAGAAGCATTGACAATAGTGTTTCGCCTGTTGTATGTAGGGTCGATATGAGTCAGATACGGATTCGAGAACACCTAACAACAACAACTGGTTTCCTTGGCAATCAAGGTTTTTCAAAAACTTGGCAGCTTTCTGATGTGTTTTCTTCCAGCCAGCTCCAGGTCCCCGTATCATACCCCAGATTCTTTCTTGGACACAAATTTCAAAACTTCACCTCCACTGCATCTCTCCACCTGGTGCTACCCCCTTGAAGTCATCCCCAACAATGGGTAATAGGGCACATCACTGGTCTGCCCGCTTCCACAGGACTCAATTATTGTGTTTACCTCATAAGCCTCACTGGGCTTTCTTCTCATATGTACCTAAAGCCCCAGCTTTCTCTATGCAGTGTTCTCTTCCATTTATGCTTGCAACTTGGCCAATTATTTCCTGAGTGTGTCTGTGTCTCATAACACAAAATACGAAGACCCTCAGTTCATTAGGGATGTAGCTTGCCTTCAAAATTATCAGAAGTGACAGATTTACCAAATGTTTTGCCACTGCATAACACGGGGCTCCATCTTTTTTTATCATCTGATAGCAATTTTCTCACTCCTTGACAGGTAACTAATCTAATGTCATATATATTATTTTAGGAATTTATTATAGAAACACCTTACTTCAAGATACCAAGTACCAATTTTTGAGTAAGATAAGGCAACACTAGCTGTAACTTACCAAGGAAACCACAAGATCAAAGTGTTGTAATATAATACTACAGGCTGAATGTCCCTAATCTGAAATGATGAAATCCAAAATTCTCCAAAATCCAAATCTTTTTGAGTACCAACATAATCCCAGCAATGGAAAAATCCACACCTGACCTTAGAATATGGGTTGCAGTCAAAACACAGGTGTGCTAAAAATACCATATAAAACCACCTTCAGGCTGTGCATATAAGATGCATAAGACACCTACATGAGTTCTAGACATCACCTCTCAGGACTAACCAAGTTGTCCCAGAGGAAAAGGAAACCTCAGATATGATCGGTTTTATCTCTGAAGCCAGTCAAATCCACATTTATAGCCTTCTGCATTCCAGAAGCTCCTAGGGGTTCCCCCTGAGGGAAGTCCAAGGAAGACTAAGCCAAGGCCGATCCCAGGGGGGCCTATGGTCTCCTCAGAGGGAGACTCCTCCTGTGCGCCTGCTCAGCATCCTGTCCCGTGGCTTTCTCTGTAACAGGCTGGAGCCATCCACGCACCTCTGGATCTGGTCTTGGCTTTTAAGTGTCTCTCAACTCTGGGAACCTTTGCCTCAGTGACCAAGCAATAAGCAGAACTATAGGGGAGCAAAGGGCCATGGCGGCCTCCTGCTCCTCCCAGCCCAGTGCTTCCCTGAGAGCGGACTCAGGCAGCCTCCAGGAGCCAGGGCAGGCACTGCAGAGAGGCACTCACCTCTCATTCATTAACTAATTCATCAGATCAATCTACACATGTATGCCTGGGCTGGGTGAAGGGGACAGGGTGACTCCCACCCTCTCGTCCCAGACTTCAGCCCAGGAAGTTTCCCTGGTAGGAGCCTTTTGGTCCACCCAGCATCATCTTTTTGCTAAAACAGTCTGCAGGGCCCCTTCATGGGGTGCTGGGCATCAGTTAAAGATTAAAATTTTAATGATTTTTTTTTCTTCTGGAGTTATGGGCAAAGGACTTAAATAAAAATAATCCTCTTCAAGCAAAGTAGCCTTAGACTTTGCGAATCTGAATTTCTCTGTGGATCATGGGATCTCCTAGACCTATTGCCTGGCTCTGTGGAGATAGATTTCACTTCCTGGTTGGGGGCTGCTGGGGAGAAAGGGAGACACCATGGTGGCTGGATGAAGGGATGCAGACCCGTACCAGTAAGCTTCCTGCATGTTCTGATGACTGTTCTGGACAGGGATAAAGGTCAGTCCCCCCTCGCACACCCACCCACACCCTGCTAACATTCCTCAGGTCTCTCCCATATGCCCATCTCCCAGGAAAATCTCGCTCCCGTGCTGACTTTACCTTCCAGGAGGGGCCCTGATTCCACTGGCTGTTCTCTTGGGCATAAGCATCCTCCTGAGGTCACTCTCTAGGGCCAGTGGTTCTGAGCCTCCTCCCAGAGCACCTGCCCCTAGGGCCAGTCCTGCTGGGCAGTCAGGAGAGGGGATGGGTGACAGGATCAGGTGCCTCCAATGGGGATTGTTGAAAAAGGGGACCAGAGATCGCACTAATGATTTCTCCTTCAAAACTCCAAGACTGGAAGGCTTGGTCCAAAGGCGCATTTCCCTCTCATGGAAGAAGCAATGGCTTCCTTTTCTTCCTTCCACCCCCCTGTTATTTGCAGCCTGTCCAGCTGTTTCCCAGCCGGTGCAGCTGCTGCCTCTGCTCGCCCAGCTGCTCTTGCAAGACTCAACATGTCTCTTCCCTTGCCTCCTCTTTTCTCTTGGCTGCAGGCCCAGTGAAAGATGCCACCAGTAAGCACCTCCTCCTCCAGCCAGGTCACTGCCCAGGGCCTGTTTGCCTCCATCAGGGAAAAGTTCTGAGATTTCAGATTCTGTTTCATCTTCAAGAGGTCCATTGGAACCAGCCAGGGTCCTGCAGGGGTTTTCCCTGCTGGAGGATAAATGCTGCTCTCTCCTACGAGGCCAAAGATTTGGTGTGAGAAAGGGTTCCCCAGTGGTCACAAACATGGCCCCCACTTTCCATCCAATTGCCTCTCCTTTAGGGATTTCCCTCTGCTTCTCTGAGGCCCATGCGTACAGCTTGTCGGCCTTGAAGGAGACCCATCCTCAGCTAACCCCTGGGCTTACTGCAGTCTATCTCTCCTCTCCTACCAACAGAAATCCCTGTGATGCCTCTGGATCTCTTTCCTTGCCTACAACCTAAGGCAGATTCTAAGGCAAAGGTAATTTGTCCCCCACAGAACATTTGGCAAAGGCTGGAGACATTCCTGGTGGTCAGGTAGAAGAGGTCCAGATGCTACTGGCATCTAGTGGGTAGAGGCCATACATGCTGATAAACACCTTTTCACAGTGCACAGATCAGTGCCCCACAGCAAAAACTCCCTGTCCCCAAACACCCAGAGTGGAGAGATCAAGAAAACCTGCACTAAAGAGGTTTGGGACTCAAGAAATCCAGGAGGTCCTCTCCATCCTGCAGCCTGTGAAACCCCATCAAGTTCTTCCCATCTGCATCTCACAGGCTTACTCTTCTCTATCTTCAAGTCCTGGACCCCCCAGTCCTTGGAGAAAAATACCCATTCCAGAGCATCATTTCAAACAGAGCAGCAAGAGTAATACCTAATGTCATCATTGTCAGTTGCCATTGAGTCAGGTCCAACTCATAGCAACGCTATGCACAACAGAATGAAACACTCCCTGACTCTGTGCCAGGTATATGGTCTTTTTTGTGTTTAAGCCCATTGTTGCAAACAGTGTCAATCCATCTAGTAGAATGTCTTCCTTATTTTTGTTAACCTGTCACTCTCCCAAACATGATGTCCTTCTCCAGGGATTGGTCCCTCTTGACAATATGTCCAAAATACATAAGACACAGCTTAGCTATCCTTGCTTGCAAGGAGCCCTCTGGTTGCACTTCTTCTGGGACAGATCTGTTGGTTTGTTTGGCAATCTGTGGTATATTCCATAGATGTCTCCAGCACCATAATTCAAAAGCATCAATTCTTCTCCTGTCTCCCTTATTCAATGTCCAACTTTCACAATCATATGATGTGACTGAAAATACCATGGCATGAGTCAGGCATACCTTCGTGTTCAATGTGACATCTTTACAACACTTTAAAAGAGGTCGTTTAAAACAGCTTTTCCCAATGTAATGTGTCTTTTGATTTCCTGCCTGCTGCTTCCACTGGTGTTGATTGTAGAAACAAGTAAAGCAAAATCTTGGACAACCTCAATCTTTTTTCCATTTATCATGAAGTTGCACACTGACACAGTTGTATGGATTTTTGTTTTGTTGATGTTGAGGCACAATCCATACTTCTTTGATCTTCATCAGTAAATGTTTCAAATCCTCTTCACTTTCAGCAAGTAGAGTTTTGTCATCTGTGTAATGTAGTTTGTTAATGAGTCTTCCTCCAATCCTGATGCCATGTTCTTCTTCATAAAGCCCAGCTTCTCAGATTATTTGCTCAGCATGGAGATTGAAAAGATATGGTGAAAGGACCAGCCAACACTTTATTCCTCTTAAGGAAACCATATTTTTCTTACGTATAGTATAGCATTTTTGTACGTTTTATATTTATAGAGTATCCGGTGTCTTAAATTTTTATTTGAACATTTGTTTCTCTGATGTTGGATGAAATTGCCCATCAGTACTTGGCTGAGATTTAGCTTAGTTGGTAGAGCAACCCTCTGCATTCTCTGAGGTCTCGAGTTCGATTCCCAGCACCACAAAAATGGGAGCAGGACATGGCAACCCACTCTTGAGGCAATCCCAAAATAATCAACCATTGAAAACCCTATCAGTGTTGCTAGGAGTTGGACACAACTTGACGGCAGCAAACACACACACACACACACACACACACACAAACACACACACACACACAGACACACACACACACGCCTTCTTCATGTAGTTTTAGCTCAATGGAAGAATATGTGATTTTCCTTAGTAATTTTATAGTTTAAGCAGAGGAAATATTGACCTGTTCAAAGTTAAGGTGTTTTACATCGGTGAATTTATTTAAAGAACAGGAATGAATTGTATCTTTCTCTAAAGGCTTTTACCAGATTTCCTGGGGCAGATCTCCCTTGACAGTGTTACAGCAGGTTATCCACAGGCTTAGAAATAGTGACATTGCCTTCCTCTAAACATTTTCCTCTCAGGTCAAAGTTCTTGAATTCAGATCAACCTCTAGAGTGAAATCCACTAATTGATATCTATTCCATCTGAAGACTTTAAGTCACAAGCCAATTTGTCAGCCCACAGCAGGGCCCACAAAACTCAAAAGGGAAGACAGGCTTGGGGCACACACCAGTAACCTCAGCAACATAGGAGGAGGAGGCAGGAGGATCACCAGTGTGAGGCCAGAGGCAGTCTGTGCAACTTAGCAAGACCCTGTCTCAAAAATAAAAAATAAAATCCGGGCACAGTGGCGTACACCTGTAATCCCAGTGGCTTGGGAGGCGGAGGCAGGAGGATCACAAGTTCAAGACAAGAGGCAGTCTGAGTAACTTACTGAGACCCTGTCTCAAAAAGTAAAAACAATGGGTTGGGGGTGCAGCCCAGTGGTGCAGCACTTGCAGAGCATGCAAGCACAAGGCCCTGTGTTCAACTCCCAGTACCATAAAATTAATTAATTAATTAAGAAGCAGCTGTGAGCTTAGCTCAGTGGTACGAGTGCCTAGCATGCATGAGGCTCTGGGTTCAACCTCCCAATACTGAAAAAAAAAAAAAGTAGACAGATGGAATGTTCCAGATAAGATGTGGGACAGAAGGACACAGAGGCTGGAGAGCAAGGAGTGAGGTCCAGAGAGCGCAAGGATGAGACACCAGGAGGATGGACCAGGAACAAAACGTGGTAGGTGGCTACCGTGGCATCAAAAATCCCACATTCCCAAAGTGGGACAAACAAATTTTAAAGTTTTTATTAATAGATAACAATGTCTTTATGGGGTACGGTGTGATGTTCTGGTCCATTTATACACTGTGTGTTGATCATGGCAGGATACTTTGATTACCCGTCATCTCAAGCATTTGTCATTTCTCTGTGATGAGAACATTCCAAACCCTCTCTTCTAGCTACTCTGGATTACAAGGTACGTTATTGTTACCTATAATCAAGATGTTTGTTTTGAGACAGGGTCTCACTATGGGTCTCAGGCTGACCTTGAATGCACTCTGTAGCCCAGTGTGGCCTTGAACTGTCAATCCTCCTGCCCCAGCCTCCCTAGTGCTGGGATTACAGGCGCACCACCCACACCTGAAAAGAGGGTTTGTGTGTTTGTTTGTTTGTTTGGCAGTACTGGATGTTGGACCCAGGGCCTCGTGCCTGCATGCTCTGCAAGTGCTGGACCACTGAGCTGCACCCCCAGCCTATTTATTACTTTTTGAGATAGGGTCTTGCTAGGTTACACAGACCTCCTCTGGTCTTGAACTTGCGATCTTCCCACCTCCACCTCCTGAGCCGCTGGGATGCTGGGATTACAGGTGTGCGCCACCGCGGCCGGCACGGAAAGAGGGTTTTTAAGAAGGAAAAGATGAAGCTCTTCCCTGAAAGTTTCTTGATGCAGGCGGAGCAGGGTAGAGAGGCTGGGAACCGTGGAGGGAGGGCTTCTGAGCACATTATTTGGCCCAAATCCATCCCTGCCATACAGTGTTAGTGCCCTGGGCTCCAAAGCATGGCACCAGCAAGATTCCAGGTTTTGTTGGCGGTGCTTCCGCTCTTGCTCAGCCTACTTCCATGAACTTCTAGCTCCCTTTCAACTCATACTGAGGTCAGAGCCACTCCACCACCAAGCACTTCCTATGAGCTTCAGCTCTGCCACCTTGCTTACCCCATCACAGGCCCCCAGTCTCGGTCCTCTTACTTTTTTGACATACTGAGGGGTTGAACGCTGGGCCTCCTGCCTGCTTCAGCAAGTGCTTTACCACTGGGCTGCACCCTCAGCCTAGTTTTTATTTTTGATCTCCAGACGGGTCTCACCAAGTCACACAGGCTGCCTCTGGCCTCAAACTTATGATCCTCCTGCCTCTGCCTCCCAAATCGCTTAGCTCACAGACTCGGGCTGCTGCTATGGTCATCAGCTCAGCCCCTCTTCTTCCGTGATCTGGGTACTTTACTTGGAAGCGCTCCATCTCTGCTCCCCCAGCACCACTGACCACAGGGCCCTCTCTCCCTCTTGGAGTGGCAGGGCATGGGGACCCGCAAGCCCATTAACCCATTAATTCCTGGGTTTCCTGCCACCTCACTTTCCGAGGACTTTTCACTGGGCCATCAGATTCCTATGAGAGTGAATCCTTAGGAAGAGGGTCCTGCTGAAGGCCCCAGGCAGTGTGACCGGCCTCCGAGGCCTCCTCTATGCTGGGCGTGCCACCTTCTCTGCCCATTCCCTGTGCTCTGACCCTGTGCTTCCAGCCAGCACTCACCAAGGAGCTCAGTGCTCTTCACATTTCCCCACTGCATTTGCTTTGATCCCAGTTTTTTTCCTTCCTTCCCTTTTACCTGCATTAGAAAGGTGACAGGAAAATGTCCATTGTAGAATCTTCCATCTGCACACATCAGGAAGGGCCATGGAGGCAGTGGCCCTTCCTGACATGTTTTTATGTGCAACTGACCACTGCATGAGCTGATTAAACAGACCACAAGGGGCTGGCCCGTGCCCATTCTGAGTCATGTATTAAACTCACAATAAGATTCATTTTACTCTGCATTAGCAGCCCAGGAGTCTGTTAAGTAACAATGACATGCTGGGCAATGTGCTCTCGCATGGCCATTGAGGAGTAAGAGACCTAAGCCAGCCTCGACAGAGACCTCTTCACCACCCCACTTCCAGTCCATGCTGCCCCTGCCACAGGCTCTTGGGAGCCCAGCCCCTTCCCAGTGTCCTCCTGTGACAGTTAATTGTGCGTCAGTTTGAGTGGGACATGTGTACAGAGATTAAAGTCTATTTCTATGTCTGGAACCGTATCCCGGAAGGAGAGCCACCTCTTGAGTCCATTGACTGAGCAAAGCAGATGGCCTCCCAGCACAGATGGGCATCCCCCAGCTTTGAGTGTGTGTGTCCCACCAGAGCTCCTATGCTGGAGAATAGGGGGTCACCAAGGTGACGGGAGGAGGCAGCCGGGCCCCTGGGAGAAGCCTGAGCCACCAGGGCTCGCCCTCACGAACAGGATTGGTGCCCTCATAAAAGCCGGAGGGAGCTCATTGCCCCTTTCGCCCTCCCCACATGTGAGGGGCAGCAGGAAGGCACCACTTCACCAGACAGCAAATCACTGGCACCTGGACCCTGGGCTTCGCACCCTCAGAACTGTGAGGGACGTACTTGCGCTGCTTATCGGGGGGTTGTCTGTGGTATTTCATTGTAGAAGCTGAAATAAACTAGGACGAGCATAATGCCATCCACCCAGGGCCTGAGGAGAACAAAAGAGAGAGTTCACCTCTTGGGCCATTGCACTGGGTGTCCGTCTCATGCCCTCATGTGGAGCTTGGCCCATCGGCCCCTCCAGCGCTCAGAACTGCACCTCCTGGGTCTTTCCCCAGGTCTTCAGCTTGCAGACAGCAGATTGTGGGACTTCTCAGCCTCCATAACCGGAGGACCTAACTCTATATAATAACTCACAAACATACAGAGAGAGAGAGAGAGAGAGAGAGAGAGAGAGAGAGAGAGGGAGAGAGAGAGAGAGAGAGAGAGAGAGAGAGAGGGAGAGGGATCGGGATCGGGATCAGTGCTGTTTCTCTGGAGATCCCTAGTTGGGGTAGATTCTCTATCCGAATCTTACTGATGAAGTGCAGGTAGCTTGTCGCCTCCAGCTCTGACATCTACCTCTGTGTCCCTGCCGAGCCCTCTCTCCCCCAATCTGCTCCATTCAGTGCTCCCCTCGGCCAGACTCCTCTCATGGGAAATCTGCTGTGGGTTCTTCCCAGCCTCCCTCCTGCTCCACAACCCCTCACAGTGTCAGGTCAGCACCGCAGCCTGCCACCTCCCACCCACTTGTACCTGCCTGCTCTTCCCTTGATCCTTCACCAGGTGCCCCACACCAAGAAGCACTTGCATGTCAAGTTTCACCTTGGCATAGGCTTCTTAGAGGGTCCAAACCAACACACTGCTTACTCAGAGCGGCCCAGGATAAGCTCTTGCAACGGATGACTCCTTGGCAGGAGCATGAGAACTGTCCCCTCCACTGCAAACACATCCTGTGGCAAGCAGTGGCAACCTAGCTGCTATAGATTTCACAGGTGGTCACCTGAGAAACGGTCTTAGTGGAGAGCACTTTCTTGCTGCTACAGTGGCTTTCAGCAGCCTAGAGAAGCAGCTGGACCCAGCTGAACAAAGAGGACATGCCTCCATTACTTGGGCGTACAATAGAGGAAGGAGAAAAGCAGCACAGGGCAGTGGGTAGATGCGGATAGACATACTAAATGAAACCAACACGTGCACGGCTGGGGTTTAGCTCAGTTGCTAGAGTGCTGCTCCATCACTTTCTGAGGACTTGGGTTCAATCCCCAGCACCACAAAAATGGGACAAGGGCATGGCTGCCCACTCCCAAATCAGTTGGCCATTGAAAACCCTATGAGAGTCGACTATGAGTCAGCCCCAACTCAGCAGCACCTAACAACAACAACAAACCACAAGACATCCACTAGGGGATTATGGTCCACTGGTAGGCCCAGTGGGTCCACTATTCCGCAGGGATGGGAGGGCACTAACAACGTAGGAGTGGGTGTCTTCTTTTGCTAGGGGTGATTGTAGGTGAAGAACTCACAAGGTTGTGCGTATTAATGGCAATTTGTATAATGAGCCCCCAAATGACTGTGTATCCACAGCTGTCCATTATGAGATAGATTTGCCAAGTCAAATAACTGTTCTTCGGTAGGACTGTGGGTTGTACACAACTTGAAACAATTTGCTTTGGGTCTATCTTGATTATGTATATTAAAGTCTAATTCCATGTCCTTAGGCAGACTATGCACTTAGAAGCAAAGACAAAGCAGGCCTATAAAGGAGAATTGAATCTCATGAAAGAGCTTGTGTGCTTGCTTATTTCAAATGATGTGTGCGCATGTGTATGTGTGAGTATGTAGATCAAAATGCTTCCCAGCATTCCCTCCAGTGTGGTTTCCACAATGTCATTTTAACCAACACAATTAGATCCCCTGAAATTTTGCTTTTGATTTATATATCTGTTGAACTATTAGGTGATCAATACACAATTTCTCTTTCTAGAAGTAAATTTCAAAAAAGATTAATGAACTCTAAGAAGTTAAGTTTAGAAATAAGCTTAAACATCTGTTGGTAGGAAAAAAGACTAAGCAGATGTACAAGATGCAAATAATTAAAAAGTGGTAAGTAAGAGAAGGCATAGAACAGGAAATGTTCCGCGGTGAACACTGAAATACAAGATGTTAGGAACGGGTTAAAACACACCGAATAAATGCTCAAAATGATGTATGGTGGAAAAGTTTCACTTAAACATCTATCTGAGCCCCTTCTTCTATTATAAGAATCACTCATAAAGGGTTTCACGCAAAGCCAGAAGCTGCAGAGGACACAGGGGTACCACAGTAAGTGGCAATGTATGTGTGGAGAATGTAATCCGCCCTCATGCTCAGCCCATGCTACATCTGAGAAGAAAAACAGAAGCACTAACAGTGCATAAATGAAACATAAGAAATAGATGCAGTGTTATTTTATTAGCTACTACTAGGATTGTTAATATATCTTCCACCCCCACATGTCTATCACCTTGTCATGCTGTGGGGGCTTGTGTGTTGCTATGATGCTGAAAGCTATGCCACTTGTATCTCGGATACCAGCAGGGCCACCCATGGTGGACAGGTTTCAGCTGAGCTTCCAGACTAAGGCAGATTAGGGAGAAGGACCCAGCAGCCCACTCCTGAAACAATTAGCTATAGAAAACCCTATGAATAGCAGAGAAGCACTGTCCAATATAGTGCCAGAAAATAAGTCCCCTAGGCTGGAAGGCATTCAAGAAATGACTGAGCAAGAGTTGCCTCCTCAAAGTAGAGTTGACCTTAATGATGGGAATGGAGTAAAACCCCTGGGAACTCCATTTACTGATGTGGCACAACTCAAAATAAGAAACACAGTGGTTGCAAACATGGGCTCAAACCTAAAAGCTTGTGTGCATGGCCAGCTACAAGGGCTGCCACGGTGCTAAGGCTGTCTCAAATAACAGAAATACATTGCCTCCCAGGTCTGGAGGCGAGAAGTCCCACCACAAGCTATCAGCAGCACTGGTTTCCTCTGAGGGCCGTGAAGGCCAGATCAGCCCCAGGCCCCTCTCCTTTGCACCTGTGTTGCTGTCTTCTCCCTGTGTCTTCACTCTGTCCCAGGTGGTCACCCTCTCCAGATTTAGCTGATCCCCAGGGCTCTTGCTTGAGGCACTCTGGGGGAGAGGGTCCTCAACAAGGCACTCAGGTGAGCTTCTGTGCAAAGGTGAGAAGCAAAGTTTGGTTTCTTGTTGTTGTTGTTCTTAGGTGCCATCGAGTCGTGTCCGACTCATAGCGACCCTCATAGGGTTTTCAATAGCTGACTGTTTTGAGATTGCCTTGGGAGTGGATTGCCAGGCCCTTCTCCTATTTTTGCGGTGCTGGGAATCGAACTCAGGACCTCAGAGACTGTAGCACAGCGCTCTACCAACTGAGCTAAATCCCAGCCCATTAGGTGCCGTGGAGTCGGTATCTGACTCATAGCAACCCACTGTACAACAGGGGAAACACTATTGTTAGTGCTTCTCTGCTGTTCATAGGGTTTTCAATGGCAGATTGATTTTTTGGGAGGGGGTTGCCAGGTCCTTCTCCCAAGCCTACAGCTTCTGGTGTTCCCAGGCGGTCTCCCATCCAGGTACTAACCAGGCCCGACCCTGCTTAGCCTCTGAGATCTGATGGGATCGGATACCACAGGGCTACAGCTGCAGGCTTGGTTTCTTAGCATGCTCAGAATATTGCCAGGTGTGCTAGTCAGCTTTCTGTTACTATAATAAATACGTTGTATGACCCACTTATGAGGAGAAAAGGTTTACGTTGGCTCCTGGTTCAAGGTTTCAGTCCATGGTCATTTGGCACCATTGCTTTCAGGTCTGGAGCAAGGGTACACATCATGGTGGGATTGGCACAAATAGCAGAGTAAGCTGCCCACCTCATGCAGCCAGGAAGCAGAGAGAGAAAGAAGAGACAGGAGTCCTATACCTCCCTTGGAGGGAGCACCTCCAATGGCCCAACCTCACACTGGGCTCCCCCTCTTGGAGGCTTCTCACCTTCCAATAAGACCAAGATAAGGACCAAGCTCCAACACATGGTCCTTTCAGGCACATTCCAGATCCAAACCATAGTGCTAGGTATGTGCACACAACTCTCCTGAACAGCTTTCTCCTTTCCATCTTTTGCTGGTTGGAAGAAGTCTGTAATCAGTAAGAATTTTTAAAAGAGAGGCATGACTTAGAATAGTCAAATTCTTAGAGAAAGAGGCTGGGGGAAGGAAGCAATAGGGTATTATGGTTTAACAGGTAAGTTCCAGTCTGAAATGATGCAAAATTTCTGGAGATAGGTAATGGTGATGACTGTACATCATTATTACTGTAATTAATGCCACTGAATTGTCCACTTAAAAATGGCTAAAATGCAGGAGGCAGAGGCAGGAGGATCCCAAGTTTGAGGTCAAAGGTAGCCTGTGTAACTTTATGAGACCCTGTCCAGGATAAAGAAGTTTAAAATGTACTGGGGTGCTGCCCAGTGGTAGAGCTTGCAAAGCATGTGCTGATGCCCTGGGTTCAGCCTGCAGTACCACCAAAAAATAAAAAAAAAAGTAAAATTGGTAAGTTTTGTGTGGTATTTATTTGTGATTGTTAATTTTAGGTCTCAACTTGACTAGGCTAAATGAGATGCACGTATCCAGTAAAACATCATTTCTGGGCACATTTGTGAAAGCGTCTCCTGAAGCAGTAGCCTGAATAAAGAAGATTCACCCCTACCCATCCATGTAAGAACAGCAGGTTCTCAGGCCTCTGGCCTTGAACTAACACACCATGAGCTCAGCCAGTTTTCAGGCCGTCAGCCTCACAGTAAATTACACTAGCTTCCCGATTCTCCAGTCTGAAGACAGCATGCCAAGGGGCTTCTCAGCCCCCATAATCACTTAAGCTGATTCCCATAATTGTTGTTGTTAGTGTCATCGAGTCGAGTCCGACTCATAGCGACCCTAGGTACAACAGAAGGAAACACTGCCCAACACAGTGCCATGCCCAGTGCTATATCAGTGCTTCTCTGCTAGTCATAGGGTTTTCAATGGTAGATTATTTCAGGATTGTTTCACAGTTGTTTCAGGTGTGGGCTGCCAGATCCTTCTCCAGTGTTTGTGGTGCTGGGGATCAAACCCAGGGCCCCATGAGGAGCACACAGAACAAGCACTCTGCCAACTGAGCTAAGCCCCAGACCAACTCCCATAACAAAGCCCCTCTTCTCTCTCTACATATCCAATCCGTTCCATTTATCTGGAGAACTCTTAATAAAATATTTTAACAGAGTGTTCTTTGGAAAGTTAAACATAAGAAAGAAGGCCATGTTGGTAAAAATAACATCCAGACAGTATGCGACGAGAAGCTGTCAGTACAAGAAAGATTTGATTGTCTCGGAGACATTCCAGGCTGCACACCCAGAAAGAACTCACATGAAGTAATTTCTCTCATGATATGTACAGCACACATCTACCTCCCGGTTGGAGGCCACTGTTGGAGCTTGCAGGACTTCTGGTCCCTTCTTTAGGACAGAGTTGGAACAGTTGTACAGGGACAACTCACACAGAATAACAAGAGGATCGTGGCAAAGAAGGAAGAGGGAGGAAGGTGAGGGAGTGGAAGGCCACCTGCACATCAGCCAGAGGTCGTCCCTGTAGAAGTTGAAAGGCGACCCCAAGGGGAAGATCAAGAAGTGCCCTGAAGACTCTGCTAGGGTTTCCCACCCCTTATTGGGATTTTGAACCCAGGGCCATGTACATTAGGCAAGGCTAGGCGAGTGCTCTGCCATGAGCTGACCTGCACCCCCAAGCTGTGTTTCTTATTTTTCATTTCTAAGTTGCACAGGTTGCCCCTGGCCTCAAACTCACAATCCTCCTGCCTCAGCCTCCAGAGTCACTGGGATGACAGTGATGCTCCACAGCACCTGGCTCATTTCCACACTTCTTGTCTATGGTTTCCAGTTTGTTCTGCCCTTGGCTCCACCAACCCAGTAAGTGCTTGGAAAGAGAGCATAGCCCCTGGTGAACCAACCCCAGGAGAGCCTCCGCTGGCCAGTGGACCCAGGCCTCGCCCTCCTCCATCCCCAGCCACCCATCCATGGGGCACAGGGGTGGTGACACCATAATGGATTGTGCTGTGATGACCTCCCTTATAGGTCAGCAGTGACTCAGCTACAAGAAAGCGATTGCATCCTGAGGCCACAAATGTGGAATGCGGGTGCCATTTCTCCACTCCATCAGTCACCACATGTGGCTGTCTGATTGTAGGCGCTGGAGCCCATTTACACGAATGTACTTGAGAAGGCACTTGGCCCCAGATCACGTCATTCACAGGAAGGTTAAAGCCCCAGATCTGGGTAGATGGAAGCAGAAAGATTCAGGGTCTCCTGGTTTAGGCCTTCGAAGCTCTGGAGGGCTGTCATGCAACAAGAAAATCTGACTTGATGAATAAATGGAAAGTGACCATGTGGAGCTGCAGCTGTGACTCCAGGCAAGGTCAAGCTCGATCACAGCCAGACCCACTGCAAGGCGCAAGGGACATGCCTTCCCTGGCTCCAAACCGCCTCAAGAAGGTGGTAAACTGAGGAAGCCATGCTGCCATTGCCGAGGTTTGAACTTGGTGTCACTGAAGTTTCATCCCGGCCCTGAGACTCTGCAGAACCATTCAGCGTCTTGCTCCAGCCCATCCTTCCCAGTCCAGCTGCTCTTGCCGCGGCCTGGGGCCCTCAGCCCCTCCATTGTGGGGCCCTGATCTCTTTAGAGAAGTAAGTCTCTCCAGGCCTGCTACTCCCCCTTTCTACAGCATCAATTTCCTTATGGGGCTGTGCTGTCAAAGGCCCTTGCACAACAGCAAGTGGAGATGCTTCTGTCTGCGGGTCGGGTCGTTGGCAAGTTCCTCCCACCCCAGGGGTTCAGAAACTCCACTCCCAGGAAACTGTCTCCACCCCACCAGGGCTTTTTTTTTTTTTTTTAGTCAACACATTTCCTAGGCAGAGGAAAAATTTCAGGCAAAGGCAGCAATGTGTAAAACCCAAGTAAAAAGTAAGA
Source organism: Pedetes capensis (assembly GCA_007922755.1). Classification (NCBI taxonomy): domain Eukaryota; kingdom Metazoa; phylum Chordata; class Mammalia; order Rodentia; family Pedetidae; genus Pedetes; species Pedetes capensis. Next base: position 104,238 of record VMDO01004565.1, read on the forward strand.
AAAACAAGTCTGACATAACCAGTTATCATCACCTCATACCTATTCTCAACCTTTTAAGGCTTTAAATCCCCAAATCTCTTTCTGTCCTCACTCCCCAGAGGTTCTTGCTGCCACCTCACATAGCCAATCCGGTGAGGTTGAACCATACGAAATTGTTGGTATGCTATGTCAAAATGAACCAGTGTCCCAAGTCCACATTTCAACCCAAGACAGTGGAACCTTGGCACTCGCTTGGGAAGGCTGGTCCCAGCCCATCAGTTCCAACACTGAGCATCTCTTTCCCGTAAGAAACAACGTAAATGCATTCATTGGTCGCAGTACCACATTGAATGGCTGATTCTTATGTGTGCCACACACATGCTTAGCAATGTGTTCTTTTTAAATGTCATTGCAGTTCTTACTGTCCCTTTTCCCTTCACTTTTACTGCTAGACAGTTTCTTGCATACCATGCTGACCATATGGTACATACATGTGTTGTTGTTGTTGTCAGGTGCCATGGAGTCAGTGTACAACTCACAGCAACCCTAGGTACAACAGGCAAAACACTATTGTCGGTGCTTCTCTGCTATTCATAGGGTTTTCAATGGCCGGGTTTTTTTTGGGGAGCGGGTTGTCGGGTCCGTCTCCCAAGCCTACAGCACCTGGTGTTCCCAGGCAGTCTCCCATCCAAGGAATAACCAGGCCTAACCCTGCTTAGCTTCCAAGACATGATGGGATTGGACACCACAGTGGTATATGGCTGCAGGCATACACATGTGTATATATGTTAAAAAAATAAATGACATGAGCTCATGAACATGGCACCAGGACAGGTCTTTACCACTTGAAATAGGGGCATAAATGTTGCTTTCCCCTTTGTTCACCCAGAAGTGTCACAGACAAGCAGGGCGCCTCAAGCAGGGTGAGCTCGGCTGAGTGCCTCGCAAGTGGCAGAGCACCAAACCAGAACTCTCTGGAAAATACTGGTCAACAACTGACCACGATCCTGGAGTGCAGAGCAGAGTGCTGGCCCCACTGTACTGCTTTGAGGCCCATACAGCGCATCCTCTTTTCTTCTCATCCTCTCTGACGCCCTTCTGCCTCTGGCCTTACCAGCCACCTCTTGACCCTGTCACTGCTCTCGTTGCCCTGCCCACTACACCCTGTCCCTGCACTTTCCCAACCTTTGCAGCGTGCAGTGACCAGAGAATAGCTGGAAAACAGTGTCCTTGGGGCCTGCAAGGCACAGCCCGAAATTCTCAGTGGAGCCTCACAAGCTCCCTGTAATCTCCAACTGAACCCCTTTTCCAAACTTATCTTGCAGTCTGCAGTTCACCTGAGCCCCTCACTGCAACAGCCCTGGGGCTCTGTTCCTCCTGGGGTTCCCCAAACAGTCACATCTCCTGGAGAGCTTTGTCAGTCATTCTATCTAGCCACACATTAATTTATAGATGGCATTAACATGCTTAACACTTACACATTTTTTAATGAATAGGCTTTACTTTTTAGAGTAGTGTTAGGTTCACAGCAACACCGAGCAGAAAGTACAGAGTCCTTAGGTGCGCCTACAAACTCCCCTACCATCAACATCCCACAGAAGGGTGGTACATCTGTTACAATCAGTGAACAAGCATTCACATGCCATTATCAACCAAAGAAAAATGTTTAATAGGTAATGTGTACATTTTTTTTAAAAGATCCAAAGAGTACAAAAGGATGTACAGGAAAAAGTGTCTCTTTAGCTCCTGACCCCTGACTCTCAGACTCTCTCTCCAGAGAGATACGTTATGTATATAATTGTACCTGTATATATGTGTGGGTATCCATACACAGATTTAGTACAAATGTTGTACACTAAACCCACTGCAATGAACTTTTTTTCCTCTTAATAATACATATTGAAGATGGTTGAATATCATTATAAATTAAGCTGCCTCATTCTTTTTAATAGCATCCTGCAGAGTCATCTAAAGTACATATTTATATCTTTAATCAACCCCAATCAATGGGTACAGAAAACTTTTTAAATTGTAAATTCTGCAGAACTTGTCCAAAACTATTGAACAGGGATTTCAAGGAGTGGACCCCAGAATTTGTATTTTGTACATCTTCTTCTCCAGGTTACTGTCATATAGCATCTCACAGGACTAGTTGACAAAATAATATGCTGGCTCATCCTTGTAATTTTCCAGCTGAAAAAACGGAAGTTGAAAGATAAAGTGATTTTCCTCAAGTCTCACAGAAAAGAAGCTGGAGGCAGAGTTACCAGTACAGTGGGGTTGCCTGAATATGAATTGTGGCTGAATCAATCCATCCAGGATGTATACCAGAAAATATGTGACTGTAATAAGAAGTCCCAAAGATCATAGTCCCGCTTACTGAGGGATTGCAAGTGATAGTCTTTTTTCCTTGCAGCATAGTGACTCATGTTCATAGTGAGGACTCTGAAGGGCCCTTTTAGCCATCAAAGGGATACGAAGGCAGTGCCATCATCGTTTTAATGAGAAGTGTGTTTTCCTGGACTCTAAAGCTATGGGTGGTAAGTTCGGATATTTTCAGTAAGCAATATATTAAATTTACTCCTAACTCATTGGAGTCACTTCTTGCTGTTCTATAAAAGCAGTTTTCTGTATAGTTGCACATCACATGGTCTAGAAAGATCCCGGGTTCCAAATATCTCTAGTCTCTACTTCAGCAATGACTCCCTGCTGGACAAAGCACTTAAGCTCACTTTCTTGGGCTACAAAGTGAGGATAAAGATGACACCCATATTATTCATGATCTCATGGGGTTTCTGTGAGATATTTCATATGAAGGCATTTTGGAAAGTATAGTGTCTCCTATACAAAATAAAATAATAGCATTGTATCACTTTAATATATATATATATACACATACATACATATATATATATATATATATATATATATATATATATATATTAGCTAAGCTCAGGGTCTGACTCACCCAGAGTTCAGTACCCAGCATTCATACAAAAAAAGATGTCACCCATCAAAAGGCTTTGATGTAGATTTTGCCCAGACCAAACTGACAAGCACCATTCACGCATCCTACTTCCAATTTTTAAAACTTTTTTAAAACCTGTAATCACCTAGTAAAAAAATCCAAACATCATGAGGGCATAAAATTTTTAAAAAGCCGGAGGCACACAGATTTGTAGGGAAAGATTTGTGATTAGTATTATGTCACTAGGTGTGTTGCTAGTATTATCCCCTTCTCATAGATGGTAAAACTGAAGCACAGGGAAGCTCAGTCATTTCCCCAAGTTACACAGCTAGTAAGTGGCAGAGACAGTTTTTCTGCCATTGCCCCCAAATAGTGGGCTTTTTTCCAAGTGTGACCTTGTTTAAAAGGTAATGTGAATCTGTATTAGTTTTCTGTTTCTGCATAACAAATAACCTAACATTTAGAGTCTTCAGCGATACTCATTTATTAACCCCCAGTGGCTCTGGGCTATGTATAGAAGTGTAGCTTAGCTGGGTGCCTCAGACTGAAGGTCCCTCGTTAGGCTGCAGCCAAGATGGCAGTCGGACCTGCAGTTTCGTCTGAAGAACCAACCTGGGGAAGATCTGCTTCAAGTTCATTGGTAAGTTCCTCACAAGTGATTATAGACTAAGAGCCCCAAGTCCTTGTGGCCAGAGGCAGGGCCTGCCCTCTGTTTTTCATCACAGACCTCTCCACAAGCCTGTGCCAGGACACAGGAGCTGGCTCCATCCATAGGAGGCAACCAGAGAGCTGGCAGGGGCCTTAAGAGTCCCCGTACTTTTATAACCTAATTTTTTTTTTTTTTTTTTTTTTTTTTTTTTTGGTACTGGGGGTTGAACCCAGGACCTCGTGCTTGCATGCTCTGCAAGCACTGGACCACTGAGCTGCACCCTCAGCCCATTTTTTAAATTTACTTTCTGAGACAGGGTCTCACTAAATTACGCAGACTGCCTCTGGTCTCGAACTTGCGATCCTCCTGCCTCTGCCTCCTGAGCCGCTGGGATTACAGGCGTGCGCCACCGCGCCCGGCTTATAACCTAATTTTAGAAGTGACATCCCATCACCTCTGCCATATTATGCTCATGAACAAGTCACTAAGTCCAACTTGCATTGCAGGAAGGGAAAGGGGTTACAGGAGGAGACAAGCGTCACTGAGGGCCATCCTAAAGACTGCCTGCCATGATCGCCTTCTAGAATTTCGCTATGCATATGAGAAACTTCTCTTGAAGAAAGAATCATGCCCTTTGCCTTTTGTCTTTACAGGGATCACCCAGTTTATTGTAACAGCTAGAATTTCATTGTGCAGAAACTACATAACTTCATTTTTTTAAAAAGTCCCCTGCTGATGGGCAGGTAGATTATTTCAAGAAAACGCCCCTTTCGCTAAATGCCAAGTACACTCTAAGCATCACTGTGGACCAGGTTCTGTGTCAAGTGTTGGGTACATAGAGATGGAAGGATAAAACATCTGCTCTCAGAGGATTCTCAGCCTAGTGGGGAGAAAATGCAACTAAATGAACAGGTATAAAAGTGTTTGGCAGGTGTCACTGTGGAAGGGGCGCAAGGGGTCAGGTAAGCCCAAAAGGGGGACTGAGTGTGTCTCAGAACTCCCAAAGTAGGGATGTCATTTCTTTTTCCACAGAACAACAAACTGAGCTACAACCTGCCACGTGTTGTACCTGCTCCTCCCATGCAAATACCGGCTACCCCCGGACCCAGCACTAAAGACTCCCAGGGCAAGCAACACCATAAGGGTGTTTTGAGACCAGGCCCACACACCCCAGTTCTAACAAATGCGTGAGGAAGTGAAAGCAATGGAAAAGACAAGAAAACCAGTCAGAGAGTTTGGTATTCTGCAAGGCAAACAATTGCCTACATTTCATTTTGTAGCCAGCGGTTTGGCATCTTTTACTCATGCTCTAAATTAGTGTCTGTGACATTTTTATGGAGCATTTTTTAAAACAGAGAATTCTCTATTCATTTTGTTCTCATCCAGTACTATTTTTTCTGTCTACCTGGAAAAGACACATTACAGAATAAGCTTAGCATTAACTGTTCAATGGGTCACAAGACAGCACAGAGATGGCCAGGGACGAGACACATGTCACAGAAATGCCCTGTGCACACAGGTGCTCTTCAGGTTCCTGGTTCTCCTATTGCAGCAACTAGGTCTTGCTCCACTTTTCAAGTCAGGTGCTCTCATCACTAAAGACAGGCACCTTGTTAGCACACTTGACTGTTTTGTGACAAACAAATGCTCACTTTTTCTGAAAACATTTCCTGTTAAGGTCATTTTCTGGCTGGGTAGGGACGGGAGATTTGGGTTTGGGTTTCGGTAGACCCACAGGGGGAATCCTAGGTCTCAGGCTTTCTCACCATGTGGCCTTATTGTTGTTGTTAGTTGCCATCGAGTTGGTATCCAACTCATAGCGACCCTCATAGGGTTTTCAATGGCTGACTGTTTTGGGATTGCCTTGGGAGTGGATTGCCAGGCCCTTCTCCCATTTTTGCCGTGCTGGGAATCGAACTCAGGACCTCAGAGACTGCAGCGCAGCGCTCTACCAACTGAGCTACATCCCAGTCCATGTGGCCTTAGGTGAATCATGTAACTTGTCTCTACCTCAGCTTCCTTATCTTTGAAATGGGTGTACTTACACCTACCCCCAGCAGGGTGGGCTAATAGAACACCCTTAGCACAGAGCCTGGGGCAGAGTAAGGGGCTCCATAAACCATAGAAATCACCTTCCGCATTCACTGGGGCAGTGTAAGGGAGTGGTAACCTCCCCCACTGTGCTCTCCCTGGAAAGCAGGTTGGCCTGTAGTGAAGGGGGTAAGAGAGTCCTTAGCATTTCAAGCATCACCAGTGGGCAAGGTCAGGTTTTGGCCCGGGGAGGGGGGTGGGGAAGAGAGAGTAAAAGGGAAGCAGAACTCTGAAGTAGAAAGGCCCTTGTTCCCTAACACAAACGGAATGACCCACTTAAGGTGATAATGAGTGAGTGTACACTGGGCACCGTGGCACATACCGGCCAGCCTAGACAACAGGCACCTGAGGCAGGAACATTGTGAGTTTGGGGCCAACCTGAGCTACAATTGAGTTTGAGCCCAGGTTGGACTATAGCAAGACCCTGTCTCAAAAACAACCACCACCACCACTCACAAAATAAAGAGCATAACCAATGTAATCTCTATCTCTTCCCAAGTTACTAAAGACTCCCGGGGCAAGCCCCCATAGAATTTTCAGAACCACCACCAGAGACTGGCGGCCTCAAAACCCTTCTAAGAATGGACAAATTTGTCCAGATTTCTTGGAAAGATAAGCCTTCAGTGATAAGAGCAACTCATCACTTGGTGACGTAAATTCACCCCAGACACCAGAGCTCTCTCCAAGTGCCAGAGTCAACAGGATAACGGAGCCCACGAAATGGGACATGGGGAGGCCACTGGAACCTACCCTTGTTGAGGACTTTGAGAACTTCTCCATAAAATCAGTTTCCTGGCTTCCAAGGGCCTGACCAGAAAGAGCATAAGCTACGCTAAAGAACTCAGGTGTGAGTCTGGGGCACCATGTTATGAGTATCACTGTTTTACTACACACAAGCACAGTACCACCTCTGTGTTGCTGGCCTCCTGCTGTGGAAAGGATTGCAGGCTGTAAGAGAAGGCAGATGAAAGCATTTTCACGAGTCCACGAGTCCACGTAGGCAGTGCTATTACTAACTGGGAGGAATCGCCAGTCTCCCATGAATGAAGTCCCTTGGCGATAACCTGGGCTCAGATGTCAGCCTTGACCTCCCCCCACGGGTTCTGGGGAGTGGGCAACCCCAGCACCACTGAGAGGGAATTGTTAGGCATGTAAATGCTGAAGCGACACCCGCAACCTCAAGGCAGCAGAGACCCATTTGCTTTGTCTACCTGTCCTATGCCTTATAAGATGTTTAGCTCCATCCCTGCCTGGCCTCTAAGCCATTTTATGATAACCAAACATGTCTCCAGAGATTGCCAGATTGGGGAGGGATACCAGATCACCCCTACTGAGAAAGATTATTCTACATAAATTAAACATAGACTAGTAATCAGGGGCAGAGATGTTTATTGGTATTTTGTGGCTATGAATGACTGATTTCAGAGGGGTGTCATGGCAGACAAGGAAGCGGCTGCTAATTTTGTTGTTGGGTGCCATCGAGTCATGTCTGACTCATAACGACCCTTATAGGGTTTTCAATGGCTGATTGTTTCAAGATTGCCTTGGGAGTGGATTGTCACATCCTCCCATTTTTGTGGTGCTGGGAATCGAACCCAGGACTGCAGAGACTGAAGAGCAGCACTCTACCAACTGATCTAAATCCCAGCCCAGCTGGTAGTCAGAGGACGTAAGTGTGACACCTTTCATCTTCCCAGCTGAGGACTATCACCTCCACAGCCAACAGTTGATAGCGGTCACCTGGGGAAGCTGGAGGATGGAGCAAAAGCTAATACCATCTAATATCATGGGTAGGTGCGCACATCCCCTCCTGGTAACAAGAGCCTCAACCTGGCAGAGGAAACCCATGCTAGAGAGCAGCCCCTCTTCTGAAGCAGCCTCATTGTACTAATAATATGTCCCCAAACCTCACACCAACAAAGGGTCCCTCTCCCTGTAAAGAAATACAAGCCATCCAAGAGTATGTCGGCGGCCTCATAAATCAGAGTCTTTCATTTGCCAAAGCAGCATAGGGGTCACAAGAAACAAAACTTTTATATGAATGTGGGGGAGGGGATGAGAAACTCAAGCCATCCGGCCTTTGATTTTTCATTGCATTATCTGTAATCATCCCATTACAGCAGAAAACCAAAGTTATATTACTAAAGCAAGTATATAAAAGATTTTGCTTCTGTCCTAGGCATTTGCAGACAGCTAAAGGAAAGGAGGATTGGACTGGTAACAACTTCCCTTGCCAGACCTCAGCGAACCCCCAGCCCTTGAGGGAGAGGCAACAGGGGTGAACAACTGGGAACTCTCCAGGGTTGAAGACAATCCAGAAGTTCTCCAAGCCCTGCCGCTCCTCTCTCCTCCCGCCCCGAACACCTGTCTACTGCCTTACCACAGCATCCTTGAAACCAAACACATCAGGAGCTACCTGGGCAGTGACCACATTCCCAAACAAATAGAAGAAATCAACACAGGGCACCAAGAGGGACCAGCGATATACATGACAGCTTTTTCTTTGGAGTTACCTGTTACGATCAGAATAAACACCTGCCACATACCCGTCAGATATTGCTCTTGTTCTCCAGAGGCAGCTCAACGAGGATGTTGGCTGGAAACACAGGGTAAGATCTGGTGATTCCCCAACATCTCTCCAAGACAAAGCTCAGGTCAGATGAAGCCTAGGGCTCCTCCCCTTGACGAAGCCCCATGTTAGGAAGCAGGTGTAGTTTGTGGAAAGCAACAACAAATAGTTAACAGCCACACCTGCAGCCTGTCCACACCAGTTAGCTTGGCCTGCCAGCAGAAGCCTGTTAAGACCTAAGCTCCAATCAGGCAGGGCCCTCTGCAGAAATTTCCATCCCTTCTGCCTTCTCCCACTTGCCCATGGAAGTGAACTGCAGCGAGAACCCACTGCAGGCCTGATATCAGCGCCACGCAGCAACGCAGGTACAAAACCTTGGTTCACCGCTGCTCTTAGGGCCCCACCCTGGGCAGGGCTAAGCCCCTTCTGCGCTCCAAGCCCTTTAATACCTTCATGGGAATCTTCTTCAATAATAATAGCCACATTTAAATTTACTTGTGATTACACTTTAAATACTTCAGTGTTTCATTTTCTTAATATTTTAGTCAAAATTTGATAGTTTTTTGTGGGGCTGGAAATTAAAATTTTCCTTTGAATATTTCCATTTCCTTTATCTTCTAATTTTAAAAGAAATAAAACATTTTCCTGAGCCCCCCAAAATACCATGGGCCCTAGCACCATGCCTGTTATGTCTAATGGAGAAATAGGCCCTGACTAGGTAAATGCATGGAATTTTTAAAAAATATTGATACCCATGGCCATCCACCCAACCAAACACAATTCTAGCCTCTTTTGAAAGTCTGTTCAACTGACAGGTGCTCACACAATATGCCTGATGTTATATATTTTAATCTGACACTTAAAAATGATTCTTTACACAAGGAGACTCTAAGAGGCTTAAAAAAAGGCAAGTCACCACACAACATATTTTCTTCAATATTTTATTTATATAGAAATACTTAAAAAATGAAGTAGCACCATTACTTATGTTTTACCTTTATTATGTAGAACTTTAAATGTCAGAAAAATAAAACTCTTGATACAATTTCAAATCTTGTCTCAGCAAATATAATATTAGTATCTGACCATGAGGTTAAAGGCCCTTTATCATAAAATAAAATATACTTTGTTTTTTAAACTTTGCTCAGTAAAGTACATTTAAGCTCAAGTAACATCACCTACATATACATAAACAAGTGGTAAACAAATGTATTAAAATAGAAATACTAAAACTATAGTGGTGCAACAGAATTTTTGTAACTTGCACTGAATTCTATTTATACAAATGTTAGAAAGCATCAACAGTTCCTTTTGACATGTTTATACCTTTCCGTTTTTTTTGTAATAATATAGAATAAAATATGCTTTATATCACTGAATAGAAAATATGCTGGGTGAAGCAGATCTAGATTTGTCTGAACCTATAAAATCTCCATCCCAACAGAATACTGCTCAAAACATTACACATTTTATGGTTTGTAATTCCGTCACAATTGTGTGATTATTAAAATAATACAGTGTTCTTTGCCATAAGGCCATACTAAAAATAAAAAGATTTAACCCAGCTACAAAAAAGTTCACTGAACTTAAATTAAAATACTTGTAAACATCTTTGCAATATGAAATATAATTTTTCAAGTCAAAAAAGAATAAAATACTTCAATCTGTATTAATGCAATTTCTCTTTAAAACTTTTAAAGGTTTTTAATATATAAGAGATATGTTACAGTTTCTTTAACTTTAATAAAGCTGCAGTATCCTGGTCTCACAGGAACTCCTGGCCCTTCCACGAACATTCAAAAAGGATCCACTGTGTTCTTCAATGAGCATCGCAGGAACCCACCCACAAAGGGGAACACACGAAGCAGTCCACACAGCCCATAGCACTATTATCACCTTCATCATCATAATTACTGTTCACTTCTTCCTACTTAAGAAAATGGAAAACTCGTGGGGTTTTCTTCTTTTGGAAGCTTCCTATTAAGTACAGTGTAAAAACTATCATTACTAGAATGTCGCCGTTCCTATTATATAGAGCATGCATTTCGGGTGGTTCGGAGGTTTCCCAGGCTACAGTACTGTCCATGCAGATATCCTGGCAAGTTCCTTTGTTTAAAAATTACATTAAAAAAATGTGCGGATACCACAGCTTTCCAAGCTCCTCTCGGATCTCAGAGTGTGAAGGGAGTGGGGTGGAAGAAAACGGGGCACCTGGGCGGCAGCGGGCGGGCAGGCACCGGGGAATGAGGGTGCAAGGGGATCCCCTGCGCCCCCGGCCCCCTGCACCGTGCACGCCGGCACGCGTAGCCTTCAGGAGAAGATGCGGATGGCCTGCGTGACCGCGGTGTGGCAGACCGGGCACTCAGGCTCGCTCTTCTCGCAGATGCGGTTGGCGCACTCCATGCAGAAGAGATTGTGGCCACAGGGCACCAGTGCCGCTATCACCTCGCTCTCAAAGCACACGGAGCAGTCGCGACTGCCCTTGCGCCGCAGCCCTGAGGACGACGACGAGCTGGAGGAGGAGCTGGATGACGAGGAGGAGCCCGACGTGTCCGAGGGCTGCAAGCCGGGCAGCTGCGCCCCAAGCCCGTTGGCATAGGCGGTGTAGGCCAGGCCGCCGCCGCCAGGGTCGCTCCGCACGCGGCGAGCCAGGTGGTGCTCACCGGCCCCCGCGGCCATGTGCAAGGGCGGGGACAGGCGCGGGCAGCTGGCGCCTGGGTGCAGCCGCCGGTGCACCAGCAGCCCCAGGTTGGCGTTGGAGGGCGCGCTGGCGCCGCCCCCAGGGAAGACCACAGAGGACGACGAGGCGGACGAGGAAGCCGAGGAGGAGCAAGAGGACGACACGGGAGCCGTGGCGCCACTGCCGCCCGGGGAGCGCTCGAACTGCGCCCAGAGGAGGGGCGCGCCGGGCGGCGGCGCGGGAGCTGGGTCGAAGGTGGGCTGCAGCTCCGGGCAGCCGTCGGGGGAGGGCACTGGCGCCTCCCCCGCCGCGTAGGCGTACCCGTTGCCGTTGTTGTTGTTGCCGTTGTGCGCGAAGCTAAGTGCGGGGCTGGGGGGGCTGTAGTCCGCCAGACGGGGCGTGGCAGCTGCGCTGCCGCCGGTTCCGCCGCCGAAGTACGAGTCCGTGGAGGCGCTGCCCAGCGAGCTGGAGCTGTCATTGCGGTAGCTGGAGAAGGGCTTTCGGCCAGGGGTAGGGGTGATACTGGGGGTGGGCTTGCTCCAGAGGCTGCCTGGCCCGGACCCGCCGGAGCCGTGGTGCAGGTCGAAGCCCACGTCGGTGCCGTTGGCGTGGAAGTCGTTCTCGTCCGTGAGCTCGATGATGCCGCCGGTGCGCAGGGCAATGTGCGCCTCGATCTCCTCGCGGGCTCGGTCCACGTTCTCGGGCATGCCGGTCACCTCGAACACCGGCTCTTTGTCGCGGCTGGGCGTCACGATGTACGTGTGCGTCTGCTGCTGGATGCGCTTGATGGTGGCGCCCTTGGGGCCCACCACGAGCCCCACGACGCGGTAAGGCACCCGCACTTGGATCGTGGTCTGCCCGGGCAGGTTGGGAGGCCCCGGGACCGCGCCGTTGAGCGCCGTGTTCTTGTTGCGCGAGGCGCGGATCATGGAGAAGTGCTCCGCCGCGGAGATGATCTCCCTGCGAGCCATGGCCACATCCTCCTTCCTGCCCGTCACAACAAAGACAGGCTCCTCCCCGCGCACCGGGGTCTTGATGTAAGTGTTGGTCTTCGCCCGCAGCGCTTTTATTTTACAACCTGGGAGCCAGGGAGCAGAGGAGGGAGTGGGAGAGACAGACAGACACGCCCATTATCCTGGGGTAACCGCGGGGACCTGGGACGGTCCACGGCCAACGCGGCGGGACCACGGAGCACGCGACGGGAAAAGGGGGCGTCTCCCTCCCTCGCGGACCCTGAGCCTCGCCACGAGCTGGGCAGCGCGCTCTCCCCGCGAGGCGCTCGAGGAACAGCCCATTGGCTGCCTGGCCCTCCCCCAGTGACTGCGGTAGTCCCAAGCCAAGCCCCAGGATCCCAGAAAAAGTCATCTGGGGAGATGCCGCTGGGGTCCAGCTGGGCGCGCTGTGTGCCCTGGAAACACCGAGAAGGGGCTCGGGCAAGGCGGCCAAAGCTGGGTTCACCAGCGCTGGGGCACTGGGAGCGATCGGGGGGCGGCAGTCCCGGGACCCATTGTTCCTGGTCTGGACTCCATTCCGCTGTGCAGAAATCCAGAATCCTCCTCCCAGCCGACGCTCACTCCTCCTCCTCCCCCTCCCGAAGGACTGATAAGAAGCCCCCTCCCCCAAGCACCTTATATTTAAATTATCTTTCCCAGGGCGAGCCGACCCCGGGGGCGCCGGGGGAGTCGGTAGGGATTCGAGCCGGAGCTGGCGCGTCCTGGCGCGGCTCCGGGCGACAGCCTGCCTGCACTTTCTTTGTCTGGGGCGCCGGCCCATCGCGCGGCGTTTCCTCCCTCCCGAAGGCTCCCCCGCGCCGAGGTCCGCGATCTTGCACACGCCCTCCCCGCAAGGCGGCGGCCCGAGACCCTCCACGCCCCTCGGCTCCCCATCCCCGCCGGACCCACCTTGCCGCCCTACGATCTCCGCAACATGCTCCGAACTGGGCACAGGCACGCACTCGGTCATGTTCACGCTCTTCTTGCGGGGCTCACTGTCGTACAGAGAGGCGCCCTCATCACTGTCCAGCCCCAGCAGGGAGAGCTGGTCGAGCGCAAGCTGCAGGGCTCTTTGGTCATCCAGGGTCTCGCCCCCGCCGCCGCCGCCGCCGCCGCCGCCGCTGCCTCCCCCGCCGCCTCCTCCCCCTCCGCCGCCGCTGCCGTTGCGCTCCAGGTCTGCAAACAGCGAGCTGGGCATCGCTCCGCCGTGCGCGCTGCGCCCCCGCCGGCCCTGCGCTCCGCGGCGAGAAGCTGCAGCCACAAAGGCAGCCGGGAAGCGGGTGGTCAGGGGCGGGGAGGCCGGCCAGCTGCGGAGGGCTCCGTCGCTCGCTGCTCGAGGCCAGGAGAAGTGGGTCGCTCCGTGCAGGCTGCACCGGGCAGTGGCTGCAAGAACCCCCGCCTGGGTCCCCACCCCAGCTCTGCCGGCGGTTGGGGTGGGGGCAGAGCTCGAGCGGCGGCCGCGCGTGCCCCCGAGCGCCCGGCTGGCTGGCCACAATGCCGAGCGAGCAGCGCGCAGGCGAGCGGCAGCGGCGTTTCTTTAAGGCGCCCCTCCCCGGCTCTCCACTCCCTCCCTCCCCGCCCGCCCGCCCGCCCTCACTCAGCGCTTTTCCTCCTCTCCCGCCCGCCTCTCGACTGAGTCTCCGCAGCCAGACGGCTCCGGCGGGGGCCGGGCCGGCGCAACGTCACCGGCGGGAGCTGACACTACAATGCCACTGACACTATCGCTGGGGGCGGCGATTGGCGCGCGCCGCGCTGGGGGCGGGCAGAGGCCGCGGCGGGCGAGCGAGCGCCGGGCTCCGTCCCCACCCCCGCCCCCGCCGCAGCCCGCCCCGCGCGCCTCCGGCCGCGCCCCTCCCCCGCGCCGCCGCGAACGCCGCTCTTTGTTGTCGAATGCGGGGCTGGCGGGCGCGGGACGCTCGTGTGCGCCTCGCGGCTGAAGGGAGCCGCGGGCCCCGGGCTCCTCCCTGCCTGGTGGGGCGGCGAAAACGCGCCCGACTGCGACGCCCACGGCCGGGCTCGGGAAGAACGGTCCCCACCGCGTCCCGTTACTGCCCCCGAATAAGCCATGCCCGGCGCCGGGGACCCCGCCAGGAGGGGAGGGGTCTGTCAGCGCCCCCAAAGCGCGGCCGAGCCCCGGGACACGAAATAGAACGGGAGGTCCGGGGCACACAGGCAAAGCGGCTCCAGTGCGGGCAGCCCACCTGCGCGGGAGCGCACGAGACACAAAGGCACGCGCCCGCCCACGCCGCCACCGCGCGCGGTCCCGCATCTGCATTTCTGTCCCCTCGAGCGGCGCTGCGCCCCAGGGGCCCGGGAACTGCGGCCCGAAAGCCAAGCGCCGGCGGCCTAGGGAACACATGGCACCAGGGTTCCGCACACGCCCGGCGCGCGGGCCGCCCCGTGCTGTGACACGCGCACTAGCGCGGGGACGCGGGCCATCGCGCCAGCGGGCGGCCAGGGGGTGCGCGCCCGCAGTTCCCCGCCGCGCCCCGCCCCGCGGCCAGGCATGCGCAGTGCGCGCGGAGAGCGGGCGCGCCCCGCGAGGCGGCCGCTGCGGGGCGCGCGCCACCCCGGCACCCGCCTGCCCCGCCCGGCTGCGAGGGTTGCGCCGACAGCCGCGCTCTTTGTGCGCCTGTCGGGCGGGGAGCGGCGGCACGGCGCGCTGCGCCCCCTCCCGGCTGCGCCGAGGGACGAGCGAGTGCGCGGGGGAACGGGGCGGCTCCGGGGGGCGGGGCGCACTCGCGGCCGTCCCCGCGCGTCTCCGCGGACGCTGCTCTGAGAGCCCCTCGCGCTCCTCCTTTGTTCCGGGAGCCGCTGGCTCGCCGCGCCCCGTGCTCCCAGCGCGAGCGGTTCGGCAGCGCGGTGTGGGCTGCGGTTCGCCGAGTCCGAAGACGTCCACGCAGCCGGCCGCTGGCCGAGGACAATGAGGCCGAGGTGGCCGCAGCTCCCGTCTGGGGCGATCCCGAGGACCTGAGTGCTCTGGGTGACCCCGACAAGAGCGAACGGGAGCCCTGCATCTCGTTTTCTCGTCCGCAAAATGAGGGCGCCAGTACCTGCCCTGCCTACCTCCTGGGGGTTCTGAGCACTGAGTGTAGCAGTGGGTGGCAGCGCACTTGGGAACCAACAAGCTGTGCTGCTGGTTCCTCCTCCTTTAGGCGCGAAGGTGAGCCCGTCCTTCCGAGCTCACCTGGAGCTGTCTGGAGGAAGAGGTGCTGATTATTTCCTCAGGGAAATGAGGCTTAGAAGCCACTTCCAGAGGCTATTTCCTCAGGATGTTTACGTCAGCTTCCTGGGCTTGGTGTGCTTTTCTTGAAAGGGAATGTTCGGTGTGGGGGTGGAGAGGGGTGGCAGGTGGGGGAGTGATGCCGAGGCCTCCGTGAAAGCGTTCGCTCCAATGGAGAATACCTGTATTTTCTGACCGGGTTTATGGGCTCCGAGTCCAGTTCTTTGCAAATGAGGAAGTGTCCTAAAGGTCCTGGCTGGGGAGGGCCCCGCGGTGGAGGTCCAGCCTCGTGCCCTGCCCTCAGCAGAGCCTGGAAAGTGGAAGGCAGACAGGAAAAGCACATTTCCATCTTGATAACACAGCAGGCTCAGGTTGGGGCCTCTGGGCTCTGGCTGCTTTTAGAATTTAATAGCCTCCAGTTCAAACGCACTGAGGTGTAATTTGGATACAAACATCATGAAGGCAGAGTTGTTCTAGCTGGTGTGGCACTGTGCACAGGTAAATAGGGTGTGTGGGGGGCAGGTGCTAACCCCCTGTCCTGCCTTGTGCTTAGGAGCTTGGCCTCAAATATCTTCAGATCTGCTTCACCTCCTTCCACAGGTACCTGCTGTGATAAGATTTCAAATGAGTCACTTCTGAAATTTGTTAAAACTCAGGGGATTGGCTGCTTCAGAGGAGTCCCTGAGGTCCCTGGCTTATCCCCAGGCAGGCAAAAGCGGCACTCTACCAAGGTGACATATTTAATGTCATTCTTTCTTGCTGGATCATGAAAGTGGGAACTGTACTTGCCTGTGACTGCAAATGATCGATGACATTGCCCATCGTGCCCACAGAAAAGCTGAAACCCTGACCATAGGATCTCATGGAAACCTGCCAACCTGAGGTGGCCCGAGTCGCCCTCCTCAGCCTGGAGCACTTGGGGGCAATCTTGACTGTTTTCTGAAGACTCAGGATTGAAGGCCCTCCTGGGAATATGGGAGGGGTGGAATGTGGCAGAGGTTATGGCATCGACCAATCTTCCCAGTCCCAGCCAGGCTTCTCTAAAAAGAGACTAGTATAGCCTCTGCCCCTACACGTGAAGTGAAGTCAGTGCATAATGATGGCAAAGGAACTCACTGCTGGGGCGGGGTGAGGCACTAGGTGAATGTAATTAATGCTTCAGCCCTAGCCACTTGCCTTCTCTGCTTACACCAATACTGATGACAAGTCAGGGCATTTTCAGACACAGGTGTGTTCACGCCCTACATGTCTGACAGACGTCAGCTTGTCATGCTGTGGGGGCTTGCCTGTGGCTGTGCTGCTGAAAGCTATGCCACTGGTATCTCAAGATAACAGCAGAGCCACCCAGAGTGGACAGGTTTCAGCTGAGCCTCCAGACTAAGACAAACTAGGGAGAAGGACCCAGAAGCCCACTCCTGAAACAATTAGCCATTGAAAATCCTATGAATAGCAGAAAAGCACTGTCAAATATAGTGCCCGAAAATGAGCCCCCTAGGCTGGAAGGCATTGAAAAGACTACTGGGGAGAGTTGCCTCCTCAAAGCAGAGTTGACCTTAATAATGGGAATGGAGTAAAGCCTCTAGGACTTCCTTTGGCTGATGTGGCATGACTCAAAATGAGAAGAAACCCAGTGGTTGTAACAACAAGATCAAACATAAAAAATGATCATGTGCATGGCACAGTGTCAAGTAGTGTTTGGTTTCTGTTGCACTTAGTGGCACTATGAGTCAGACCCAACTCAACAGCACCTAACAACAACAACAATCTGGAAATTTTACTTCTCAAATCAATGGCTTTAATAAGATATCATAAAATTTGCAAAGCTCAGTTGTTTTTAAATAAATCACACACCCTAACCCCACAGTTTCTGGTTATACTTTCCCAGGCTCCTGTAAGACCCCAGAGCTTAACTACTTTTCCTGATACATTCCCTAAGGATTTCTCAATGTGACTTTTTTTTTTTTTTTATTAGTGCAAGAGCAGAACATGCAGAGTGTGGCCTGGTGATAGAATAAAAAGTTTCAGTTTCCATAAAATAAGGAAAAGTTATCTCACAAAAGCAAACAAGATTAGCGATAAGACAACCCTATATTTGCTTCCAGAGGCCTCAGATTATTTTGCATATATCTTGCTTACTTTTGCAAGCTGAATAGCTAGACAAGCTCATTTTTGGTCAAAGCACCTAATATTGTTATGTGGAAAGAAAATTGTTGTTACAGAAATGGACAAGGTGGTGGGGAGAGGGCAGTCCTTTCCCTGGAATCCTGTTCATATCCAAGCTAGCTACAAAGTGGGCTAAGTGCCTAGCCTGGTGAATCTGCCCAGGGTCTGGAAAGACTTCCCACAGGAGGGGCTGTTTGTATTGTGCTTCCAGTGACTGCAGTGTGAGAACTTATGGAGCCTGGCAACTAGCACAGGGCACAGCCTCTGGTATGTGCTCAGTAAATGCTTATTACCGGAATGAGTGAGCCAGGCGGAAAAGTCTTGAAGCTGCAACCGTCTTAAATATGTGCATGAATAGCTCTATCTCCAGGAAACAGCTCAACACACTCCAGCCCTAACTCTATGATTTTGAGTAAAGCTAACAACCACTGGTAATATTTATTAAGCACCTATTATATTTACCAACTGCTTTACCATACAGTATCTTGTTGAATTCTCACACACACCGAGGCAAATATTTTCAGTACTTTGAGTGCCCATTTTACAGATGCCCCTATGGAGGCTGACTCACCTTCAAGTGGATGGAGTTTAAGCTTCAAGGCCCCTCACCTAACACATGCCCTTCCAACAGCCCTGGGAGAGGTCTTGGCAATTTATTTACAGGAACACACATTTTAGTAACATTTTCAAGAATAAAATTTTTATTCTTTTTCTTACAGAGAACTCCTATCATGATGTCGGCGTCAAGCCCAATGGGTCTTCGATACACCTATTGTCCTCAGTTATACAGCTGACAAGTGGCACCAGAGGCTGTGATCTTAACCTACACTGAGTTCCTTCCTGTCTCTGAGCTGGAAGTTGGAAATAGTTCCAGCCCTACTTCAAGCACAGGATTATGAGGATCACATGCGTGAGGGGATGTGAAAACAGTTTGGCTTTTTTTTAACATCTTCCTGTTGTCTTTGTGTTGTTAACATGTGCAACATATAACACATGAATCACACACATCCCTTTTTAAAACATTTTAATATGAGACATCCTCTCCATATGTTGTGGGAACAAAAGGCAACAAGGAATGTGGATGTTTTACTAAAAACTCAATAAGCGGAGAAACAGAATGAATGAGTATAGAGAAATGCAACATAAATTTAAGTAGTGAGGCCATAATTTTAGTTTCTTGTTTTACTTTTATTTATATTGATATTTGGGCAAGTTGAAGCCAGAGCCCTGCACATACCTGCAAGTGCTCTATCACTAGGCTGCACCCCAGGCCCTTTTTATTTTATGTTATTTTTTTGAGTCAAGATCTCACTAAGTTATGCAGGCTGCTTCTGGCCTTGAACTCCAATCCTCCTGGCTCCACCTCCCCAGTCACTGGGATTACAGGCCAGTTTTATTTTTCTGTGTGTTTCAAGTCCTGAACATACATCTTTATTCAATTAATTTTTAAAAGTTATACAAACATAATTTAAAAAATTAAATAGTACTAAAAGGTGTCAAAAAATCGGTTGTTGTTGTTGTTAGGTGCCGTTGCTTTGGGATTGCCTTGGGAGTGGATTGCTAGGCCCTTCTCCCATTTTTGCGGTGCTGGGAATTGAACTCGGGGGCCTCAGAGACTGCAGTGCAGCGCTCTACCCACTGAGCTAATGTGCCTATTCCCAAAAAAGGGGATCTGACTGAATGTGCAAACTATCGGACAGTATCATTAATATCACACACCAGCAAAATTCTACTAAAGATCATTCAGAAGCGACTGCAGCAATACATAGACAGGGAATTACCGGAAAATCAAGCGGGATTCAGAAGAGGGCGGGGAACTAGGGACATCATTGCTGATGTCAGGTGGATATTAGCTGAAAGCAGAGAATATCAA